>VMBQ01005515.1:34883-67571 GCA_007657795.1 Dreissena rostriformis | reverse complement strand
TAGCGACCGACGAGTCCACTGGTAATATGTGTATCATGTGACTATCACAGGAACAATTATTTGAATCCCCCTTCATAGATTGCTTGGTCCGGTCAGTCGGTAAGTCGATCGGATGGTCAGTAAACAGGCCCTAACCCTAGCCATAAATAAGACTCCTTTGATCTTGTGTTTTCTTGTATGTTTGTTTTTTATAAGATGTATTAACGAATAAATTTCTCTACAATGTTTTAATTTTTAAAGTATTTGTGAACTGGGGTTTTAAAATAGACATGCTTTAAGCTACCATATTTATGACCAAAAGCCAAACAGCAGATTCCAAAACGCATTTCCAAAATAGAGCTCGTCACGGAAGTGATCAAAAAACAATTACCCCACATGAGATCTTGTTATGTAGCTCATTTTACAAATATTGATGCAACAGAAATAGTATAGCATGTAACTAATATAATATATACATAAGTTTAGAAAGATGTCAATACTGTACCATTGTTTAACAAAAAACATATACAAAATAGCATATCTACAACTTCCTATCAAAACAATTTATGGAAGTCAACATGTTAAAGTCTAATCTTTTAAAAGTGTAGGAACACTTTTTCAAACATGTCTTTGTAAACGAAGAGCCAGACTGACCGAAGTCCATGGTGGGTCAAGTATACCCCCTATAACTGTTTGCTTATTAGGCAAAGTAATGTTGCAAATTTTGTATACAAAATTAAGTCAAACAACGCGCTAATTTCGACCAAAATACGGTAAATTAAGAGCCAATATGGACCCAAAATTAAGTCACATAAGACGCCAATTTATAAATAAATTTGAGTCAAATGAGCAGCAAATAAGGGAAAAAAAATCAGTCAAATAAGAAGCAAATTTAGAAAAAAAATCAGTCAAATATTAATCACATTTGGAACCAATTTTTAGTCAAATGAGAAGTAATTTTTGGCACAAAAATCAGTGAAATAAGAAGCCTATTTAGGCCAAAATTCAAATGATCAGAAGAAACATGTCTCTGAGCCTCAGCACTCCCATTTAATGTGATCCCTTCAAGCTTCCTTCTTGTAGTCGGAGCGACACTTGATCATATGCCTTCAGCGTATTCTTTTATATTTAAATTTCAGAAGCGTATCCTTGTATATTTAAATTTCAGAAGTGAATGCTTAATTTTGTTAATTTCAGAAACGTATCCTTTTATTTTTTCAATTTCAGTAGCGTACCCTTTTATTTGTCAATTTCAGCAGCGTATTCTTTTATTATTCAAGGTTTGTGCTAATTACTAATGTTATGCTGCTTTAATCAAGTTATTTTTGTCATAATTATAATATAATAAAAACTTGAAGAATTTTAGTGAAGTGTAATTTATTTATTATTTACTGTAATACTTAACTGAACAAAACTTCTTTGCGTCCACTGTTTGTGTTTTTGGTGTTACGTCTATGCACATCTGTGTACAATTTGACGATGTTTTCTCTAGATTCCGAGTATAAAGCATGGTTTGTTTTTGACAAGGGTAGTCAAGCAGAACAGCTAGCTCGATTTCTATTCTCGGGCACGGGTAACACGTTCACTGTGTGATTTGTGTTGGATTTCGTTGTTATGGATTGGATTGAATAGGCTATTATAAAACAAACAGAAAATATGACACCAATGAGCAAACAGTAACGTGATGGAGCTGTCAGAATGCTCGTTGCTCGATCTTCCCGTGGCAAGTTATGAACCAACGTCAACATTATCGATATCTTATGTATTTTTTAATGAAAAAAAAGTTGTGCAAGTAAAACAATTATGTCGCAGTTAAATATAATTCTTCATACATTAATCATCTGTTTAAATAAATCTGGTGTTACTACCTTAGAACGGTTCATGCAAACAAAACGTACGTTTGGTTCTTTCAAAGTCCAATTGCAACGCCGTGAATTATTATACAGATTTTAGTAATTAACATGCAAATAATGTACACATCCATCGTAAGTGTAGTTTTTCGCTCATAAACGAATAAACCAACAAGATAAATAAAAACGCACAAATAAATGATGTATAACTCGATAGGGTCCTGTTATCAAACTTTGTTTTGCCGAGGCAAGCATGTTTAAAGCTGTTGTTTTGTGTAATGTGTATTTATGCATTAATAATTTATGTTTACATTAATTAATTGAAAATATAATACGGATATATAAACATATGTATATGTGTATAAGTATTATGTCAAAGTACAACCTAACTGTTAAAAGTGAAAAAGAAACAAAAACTAAAGCAACATTTCAAGAACAATGAAGAACAGAAACGTAACCATCACACTAAACGTTAATAGCAATAAGATATTTTAAGTCCTGATCAAATTGTTGTTTTTGTTTTCAGACGGAAGAAAGATGCTTATATGACTACACTTGTGTACGGTCTTTAAGCGGCAAATCAAGGTTTAAGAGAACACGACGTCCTTCGTGTCCTTCATTTGTCACTTGTTGAGCGCTTATCGGAATTCGGACACCGAATCTATCATAGTGAATAGCAGGTATGTTGTTAGCTATGTTTATAATGGCGTAGTATTTTCTTGTTTCTTATAACTTATTCGATGAAAAGTAACGTATTTTTGTTGTAGTCATGTTTTATGTGTTTGTCAAATGATAAACTATTGACAGATTACTGCTATTCTAACAAGAGTGTGCCCGGACCCGGAATCATAAAACCGTTGTTGGACTATTATCGATACTTACGCAGCTGTTCCCAAATGTAACTATTTTTGAAAAAAAAATGGTTTAGGAAGGGATTTTGGTTCAGGAGTTCAAATGGCGCAGCACTGAAAAATAGTTATATACCCTTTCATAACAAATTTGAAAGAAAGAGGCCTATACTGGGTTCATGTTTTCCGTTTATCCGTCGTTAGTCCGCCCGATTTTTATAAAAGGTGTCAATTTAAAACTTCATGGGTAGATATATTTCATAAAGAGGGAGCGCAGTGCTGAAAAAAAACACAACTCTTGCTTTCATCTTTAGTTATTCCTCTTTTTTAATTGTTGTACTTTACTTAAATTGTGTCCAAAGTATATCTCCAAAACTGGTGAGAGGTTGACTTGAACCGTCATAAGTAGGAAGGTCTTTTACTGAGTGGGTGTGCCAAACATTGGAATCATACGTCTGGCTACCCTGTCTGGAATATATCTCAAAAACTAAACGAGGTATAAACTTGAAACTGCATTAGTTGACATATCTGATTTAGTGGGTCGCCAGTGCAACATAAGAACCATAACTCTTCCCCCAAATTTAGAGTTTTTGTACGTTGTTATTTTGTGTATTTTAATTTTGAACAGAGCATATCTCGAAACGTAAAAGAGGTCTCATTTTAAAAATGTATGTGTAGTTTTTATTTAGGCGTTTTTATTCAAGAACCATTACTATTTTCCTCCACACTAAAGAGTTATTTCAATAATTTAAGTTCTGTTGCTAGTGTTTGCTCTGAGCATATCTGGAAAACGTTTAAGGGTATCATTTTTAACATTCATTGGTAAGTATATCTAATGCGGGGAATGCATTGCTAAAGAACATTACTCTTGCTCCGCCATTTATAAAGTTATTGGTACCACCTTTAAACTTCATAGGTAGGTAGATTTCATTGAGGGCGAGTGCAGTAAATAAGAACCATGACCATTTCTCCCTACTTTTAGAATTACGGCCCAATTCCCTGTCCTTTCATTTTTCCCGGAGAATATCTCGAAAAGTAAAAGATTGATCAGCTTGAAATTTCATAGTTAGACAGTTCTCTTTGAGAGCGTTTGAAATGTACAATAACCATAACTCTTGCTCCTCATTTTTTGTTTTGTTAATGCATTTGCCTAATGTTTTCAGCTTAAATTTATTAAAGGTTTTTATCTCATTTTTATCATTATACTGACATTATTGTGCAAAAAAACCATTACTAATTCTTCCTAGAGTTAATTTCCTATGAAAATGTGTGTACCTCCTATTGTGATTTTTCATGCTGAATTTTGTTCGGGCGTGTATCGACTATAGTATCAAGACGAAAATTCAGGTGATTGAAGTTTAAATTGATAGGGAAACAAGTACTTTAAACAAACCTTCAATGCACTCTGAAACAAATGACAGGTGGTGGTATTTTAGACACAACAGTAACAGTTCGATTTTGTTTTGTGTATACAGTGCACAACAAGATAGAATAGAATGACTTTAGTATTTTCCCATTGGGACGTAGTTTTGGAGTCTAAATAATCTATTTCAGACAGTCGTGGTGGCCATGGATAAACCGAACAATAAGGAATTTGTGTATTTTTCAACAGGGGAATAGTTTTTTGTGGTCTTTATTGGATTCCTTTGAACAGGGGGTGAAACTGAGACGATTTATGGGAAAATAAGGATTTCCCCATGGGGCATCGTTTATTGAACGTCTAAATTTAATGTATTCAACCAAAGGATGGTGCTGAGTGGTCAAATGGATAAAATAGGATATTTTATTTTGTTGCTACTGTGAAATTGCTTGTTGTAGATAAATATTAAGTTGTTTTCATACATTCACAATAGGATGGTTCGGAGCGTATTGGACTGTTTTGTATGCTAGGAACCATTCTCGAGAGGTAGCCTCTCTTGATAACTTCTTTTGTAAGTTTTGCTATTTACTTATGTATTTATTGAAGTAAATAAGACAATTTAGTCTCTGCGATCTCGATAACTGCATCTGATACCCTGTCTTCCTGGGGTATATTTCTGTATTTCTAGGCCATATGGTCCACAACATTTTACGTATTTCTAGTTCCGTCGTTAGTAATAAGAAAACAATAACATCAGAACTACCTGCGTCGATTTATAACTTGTCAACTGTTTCTTATTATTTTCTATTGATGACAATAGTTCTTACAGACAAGTAACATACACAGAGTTCTTCTGACGATTAAAGACTTTGGTGCGGGTTTCGAATTGCTTTCTTCTAAATATAACCAAGGCAATGCCGAAAGAAAGAGGGCATCCTGTTTTGAACGATTACAAATATATTCGTTTGTGTATTTCAAAATCTATGAATAAACATAACCCGGGCAATATAGCCTCTGAGAGGAAGATTATATGAATGTGCTGATAAATTGTGTAAATCCACGCTGTGTAACAAACGCAGTATTTCAAGACCAAATTTAGTTTGTGCACAAGGCAATTTCCAAACACATCGATTCAACTGGTGTGTATTTTAACCTTTAGCAGAATGTTTGAATATGATAATACGGACAATGTAGTACTATTTTCCTCTAACCTACGCTTGAAAAATAGTATTCACAGATGATACGATCATCCTGAAAAAAATCACATAAGTTGACTATACTTCATCCGTTATAAAAATGTTCAGACAGCAAATGTCTATTTGGGCAGTGTTGTCTGGTTTCTGTTGATAATGGTTTATATATAATAGATATAAGAGATAATAATGACTGTAATGACGTGCACACTTTTATTGGGCAGATCAATATTCTGCAAATCAAAATATAAACTTCAAATAAATCAATGTGCTTGGCGGGGTTTAAGGCTTAAGCAAAACCATCAAATGTAGGCAAAGTTTTAAACCCGCGTCAATGTTTTTCGGCCTTAATCCATATAAACAACTACTGTCTTTCAAACTGATACCAGTGGTTCGTTCGGTATTTATAAATCATTTAATATAAAGAATAAAAATCAATCGGGCGAAAATTTATAATTCTAAAATCTAAACGTTTTTTGTTTGTTTTGATTTTTCATATATTTAAACAATGTAATAGTGTACCTTAATGCAAAACTACCGTTTTTTTTTAAAGAAAAAACATTTAAAAAAATAAAAATAATAATAAATCATTATTTTAAACAAAGCTAAACTATTTGCCATAGCGCGGATTTGATAACGGGTAGCTTAGAAAACAGTTACAGACGCTGAAAATATTGCATCCAAATCAATGGATGATTATCCATAACTATGAAAAANACATATAATTTATTACTCACACACTAGTTAATGAAAGAATGTTGACAATAAGCGTCAGGGTCTCTTACAGACTGACCGAGTCGAAATATTTCTTGCGATTGTTGTCGTTAGCGCGAACAAAAATACGCTTAGTTTCTAACAGCATTGAACGCTGTTTTAATGTCCAGTCTATCAAATACGAGTCGAAAACATAAAACAATATTACGGCAAAGATAGTTATAGAATAATATAAAATTGTTACGACATCATGCGTTTAAAATAATTGACAGGTTTGAGGTTAAATTACTTTATTTGAACATTTGTAAACTTTCTTTTTCAAAACCATAAAGTCAATTTACAAAACATAAGTACACCAGAAGAAAAAAATATTTTAGTGCAATCAAACGAGCATAGCATATGTCGAATTTATACCAATATCATATTAAAACATTTAAACAAATACCAACTACAATACACATTAGCGGTACATAAAAACTAGTACCTTTTATATCCAACTAAACAATGTCAATGTATTGATAATAACTAACAATGCATGTTACACATTTTAACAAACTCATAAGTATAAAAGCATTGACACATTCATGTTAATTCTTAACTTCCATAAACTTAATACAAATAAAGCAAAAATAACTTTGCTATAAATGTATGGGTTTCAATATAAACAAACAGTTTCATATGTCATCATAGTTTAACCATTTGTTTATACAATACAAAGCACTATGGGGCTATTCATCTATTGTGGATTTGTATCAGATGCGTGAAGAATGCAGATGGTAGATACTGGCAATCTTCTAAGACCAATACAGCAAAGTGTTTAGTGACTGAAGTCTTCCATATCAGTTGCTGTGTCTTTGGAGTTAAGGAAGTGTGTCCGAGCGGCCATTATCTAACTATTCAGGCTTTTTCATCATAGACATAAACTGTGTCGTAATTGCAAACATGGCCTCCATTTGGGCTCCCATGGTTTCAAGTTTGTTGTTTGTGTGTGCCATGTGGGCTCCCATGGTATCAAGTCTGTTGTTTGTTGCTTCCGATGCAACCGCCATCGTTTCCATAACAATGTTTACAGTATATTCTTCAAACATTGTTTTCATTTGTTTAACCTCTTCGTTTGAGTCCATCCAATGACTAGATAATTCTTTGTATTCCTTGTTTGATCGAATTGTTGGGTTCTTCTCTTCAGTTTTCCCAAGCAACATCTGGTATGCGTTGAGCAGATCATGAAGAATCTTTATTTGCTTTCTGCTGTCTTCTAAGTAAATATCCTTTTCACGAAGCGTTTCCCGAATTTTATCATTTTCGGCTTTCATTTGGATTTTTTCTTTTTCTTTATCTTCATTAGACAATTGTAGATTCAATTTAAGCTGTTTATTTTCCGTCGAAAGATGATTGACTTGAAGTTCAGACTCTTTTAATCTAGCACATTTAGCACAGGTGGCTTGCAACTCTTTCTTTGCCTTATCTAGTTCAAGCTTCATACTCCGTAATTCTCGTATGTCATCGTCAAGGTACTTTGTCCATGGTGTTCGAAAGTCTGTCAACTCTTTCTTTGCATTTTCTTGTTCAAGCTTCATTCTCCGTAATGCTCGCAATTCATCGTCCGGGTTCTTTCTCCGTGGTATTTGAAAGTCTTCGTTCAGGTTCTTTTTCCATGGTGTTAGAAAGTGTTCGCCCAGGTTCGTTTTCCGTGGTGTTCTTAAGTCATCGTTTGGTTGTTTTCTTCTTCCTCCCACATTTATAAAACCAGAATCTCTTGGCTGTAATAAAAAAGATTGTACAAATATCTGGACCAACATTTCTTATTTTGAACGATTATAATGTATTTGCTTTATCAGCAGCAACATTCATTCAGCCAATTGATTGAAAATATGATCTCGCCTATTTAGATTTGTGAGGATTTTGATTATGTTTTTACATCCGCCAACCATTTGTTGTACGCTCATAAAATGCGTGTTGTCCTCTCTAAAAAATATGACAAAATAGTGTAATACTTCAAGTATTTGTATTTTAAATTGAAAATAATGTCTTTTGTGGTTCTGATTTCCATCCTTCTTTTTCACACATTTCACACAATGTTCCAAATCATCATAATCTCGATAATACGAGGATTGTGAGGGAAATTGGAGAAAACGTTTCAACTTTTATTATTTTAAATACGGACATTGAAACAAATTATGAACATTAGAAAGCTCTTTCTTATTTCTATATTACTTAGCATAATACACTTAATAACAACTTCACAACTACGACTCACAATCTATATCACGGTCGATGTTTACAATACAACATTAGGTTTATTCGAACGGGACCAATGAAACGTGACCCTACGTTTATACTTCAATTTTCACGCAATATTATACGCATATAAATTACGAAAACTATCAATTATTAACAATACACCAAAAATGCAACAAAAATCATTAATTCAATATACGCTACACATAATACTGTCATAAACAGATGTATGCGTACTCTATTACATATAATATTAATTATACGGCCGCTGACTGACCATGTAGGGTGTGATACGGGTTCAGTAAATGTCGTCAATAACAAATATTTTCATAAACTAATCCTTTCCTCGTTTTCGCGTAAACGTATTTGCCAATTTTATAAATTTGCATAATTATAAATAGATTGATAGACGTAACAGTATCTAAGTGCATGAGTGTATACTTTCTGATGTGGCGTAAAATTTTAGAGAAAGGCTTAATATTTTAATATATTATGTTTTAATGCATCAATATTTATCAAATCAGTATTTAAATCAACGATATATAATATATTAACAAATCTCATCTTTATCTGCCGGATCAAATACTTACACCAACGGCCCTTTTCCCACTAGTATCCATGTTTGATAGACAAGTGTTATTTACTTTACACTGAAATCGATTGAACAATTAATGATATCGTTTTTAACTTTGAATTATTTTTGCAATTACGTAAATTAAATTTAATAGTTTCAGAGAACTCACTACATGTACACGCGTGGCAATGTCTTATGAATTGTAATATGTTTTCAAATGTGACCTTAAAGTGATAAAACTCTATGGGGTGTATCATTAGAGATAAGATATATCAATCCACAGTTACTAGGCATTTTTTATAATCGATAAATCAAATTGCATGTCAAGTCAGACCGTACTGAAAAGATATCAGTGACGTTTTAAATAGATTGTAGTTCAATGTAGGACATTTTATTTGCTTTATGCCAGAATTAAATACTTACTAAGTCGTTCTATGATTATTTTAAGATAATTATCAGTTACTGATAGTCTCGTTATAATTTCCTCAGAGTGAACGTTTTTCATGCATTTAAAAAAAAATATATATATATACATAAATATATAACATGTTACTTTCCATGTATGCATTTAACGTATGCTTATAACGTTTTCATGCATACTTCTTCACGTACAATTCTCTTAATATAGCAGGTTTTGCTCGCCCTTTTTATGTATGCTTTTTTGTATGCTTTTAACGTTTTCATGCATACCGTTTTATGTGTTTTGTGGTTAATGAAAGGCTACAGCAAACCTATTCATTCTTACATTCGATTGCAATACCACAGAGCGAAACGCTCGAATGGTGGTACTGTTATTTATATTTAAGATTATATTTGTAAAGGTGTCACACTTGTTAAAAATGACATGGTTGCATTGTTTTGCTTATATTCGATAAGCTTTTTTGTAATATTGAATCGGATGTATATCTTTGTGTTGTATATATTGCACCTGAAAATTCCCCTAACCATGCTTTGTATACTAATGATATTTTTTCAAACTGTTGAATGTAATATGCATTTTTATACTTCAAACAAAAAACAAGTAACAGACCTGAGTAAATGCATGTGTAAATAGATATAAGTACCGTCTATATGTATTTAACTATTTGTAAATGACAACTGTAAAGTTTACGTCAATTAACATTCCGTCTGTCTGTCTATTTTTATCAAACCAAAGGAAAGGTATTTTTATTTTGGAGACACAAACTCGTGAAAGGGATATAAAGCAGATTTCATCGAAATAGATAGGTGTATAAGCGATATTGATTTTGATATTGACACATATATTGAAACCCTAATCCCACCTTCAACTTTGAGCCCGGTAACAAATCGATTTGGAGACTATCTCTTAGATATATGCAAAGCTACCAATATTCGTTTTGGGAATGGTCGGTAACATAACGACCACAATATAAGTAAAATAACGTGCTTTACACATAATGGTGAAAGCTTAGTGGATTATTTTTAACTGCGCATACCAATTTCAATGATATTTTATATTTTACCGTTTACAAGTTCACGGAATTCTCTATGCATTCACCGCTAACATTTGATCTCCGAACAAATAACGGTGTTTTAACAAGTAATACAATTTCGAGTGTTTATTTAAAATGGAACCTGAGAACAAATGCGACTTTGTACGCGATGTATTGTGCGATGTTTATAATCTGGAACAAACGCTATTATCGAGAATTGATTCAAACTCTGACCCTGATATTCTTGTGGGAGAATTCTCAAACTATTAAAATTCAAAAGGGGGGAATATTTTAAGCACATTGTTAAACAGGAATATTAAAGATGTATATATTCTGATAAATAAATAAAATGGTTTAACGAAGATTGTAAAAACAAAGAATCCCGATTTAAAAAGAGCTTTATTCGAGGAGAATCTAAATTAAAATGTTAGTACACGAGAGAAAATGATTGCTATGAAGAAGGATTACAATTTTACGTGTAGGAAAACGAAATTAAAATATAACAATGATCAAAACAAGCAAAAGAATTATATGAGACGACAATCACATCGCGAATTTTGTAAATTATCTAAACGTTTACCTGTAGCATAAAAAGTCAGAAACGAAACCTTTAAACGAATTTTATGATTATTTCAGTAGATAAGCGATTGAAGGTGATTTCAATATTAATTCATTCGACGCCGAAACTTTCTTACATGAATTATAGGCAAAACACAGAACCGTCGTACCCCGAACTATATAATCCTATATCGACAGAAGAAATAATAAAGGCAACTAAACGATTGAAAAACAAAAAAGTGCATGCTCAGGACAATATCATATATGAATAATTTACATTAACAAAACATGTCATCGCGAACCCGTTAGAAATATTGTTGAATAACCTACTTGATAAAACGCGTTTTCCACGCCAATTTTAACGGATGTGCAATTTGGCTTTAAACCAAACTGTAGCACAGTCGATGCAATATTTGTGTACCAGGACCGACCTATTTCGCATGGGTTGTTTTGAGTTTTAGCGCTCTATAACCGGTTTAAACCCTCAGTGCTTAGACTTGACCGTTCCAAGGCGGTGACCCCAGCTTTATTCTACGATGAGTACATGTTGTTTCGTTTTGTGCCGTACTGTACCGTTTTGGCAATTGGTTCCTTGCCATTAATAAAGGACCACGAAGCTGTGTATGATAGAAATGCAATACTGCTGCAGCTTTCGGAGTTTCACTTCTTTATATTAATGTACTAATTTACAAAGGAATACAAATTTGAGTTTGCTATAGATTGATTGTTTCAATACAAAGTTTTATTTCACAGGCTTTATAGAGATTGTTGAAATTATGGTCGAATGGAAAGTAATTGGGCCACCTTTTACCACCGGTTAAGGGACTCACAACCTGGTATATTATCTGAAAATAGCTCCTGAGTAATAATGGCGTCTTTACCTCGCTATAGCTGTTCTCGAACTGTCGTATATCCGGCGAGCACGCAATAAGGCCGCAAGTACAATTAACTGCCCACAAGAGAATCGTCCAGTCCGGTTCCCGTCACAAACTGCCTGGTTCCCGCTGCCAAAGTAGCGAATGCTACACTTCCCTCGACTTTCTCTTGTAAGGCGGTAACACATTTTCAAACACAAATAAGTAAACATAAACAATAAAACAAACATAGATACAACATCTGATGGACCTCCTCCGGGATCATTTAATCCACATGAGTACATGTATACAAGTCATCCATCCTTAATGTACTTAACCGACACCGAATGTAACGAAATACGGGCGAGCGGTTTCATGTCTACCATTTCAACGCCTCCTCCATCTATACATGAGATACATGTAATACCTCCATCGACCTTTCTCTATCTTCCCCGACTAGCCCCAGTAGAGCTGCTGGGCATTTTCCGCCGTCTTCCGCAACATATCCCTCCAGCTGCAACCCCGGATCTTGGCAACCTCCCGCGCCGTCACTCCGATAAAGGAGGGTGATGACAGCTCCTCACTGGCTGCCGGGAAGTATGGAGCATCAGTCTCTAGCAACAGTCTTCCTCCATCAATCCGCCTCAACACCATCCTGCTGGTGTCCGGAAAATCACTACGGGCCACCATCAGACTGTAACCGAAGTATGTGTTGGGGAAATACCCCAACCACAAACTTACGTCATCTAGAGATCCGTTGAAACAATTCAGATGGAACCGCTGCTCATGAGAAAGTATCCCTTTGCAGCGGTAAAATAGCTCGTGATGTTCTCTCGGGGGCCTGGACGGCAGTGCAATACTAGCACCAGATGTAAACGAGCCTTTAATAGGGTGAGGGCCTCGTCCAACGTCCTCCGTTGAAATTCTGGATCACCTTTGGTGCCGTCCAGCCCGACCTCACCTAAACCCACGACCTCGTTCGAATCGAGCACAGTGGCCAGCCTTTATACGTCTCCCTCAATCACCTTGCCAGGGTGAATCCCTATTACCGACACCACTTTCCTCTTCCGTAGCTGTGACAACTGGCGCTTGGTGGGGTATGTGGAGGGGTCGCACCATACGGCGACCGCTCCGTCCAGCCCAACATTCTCCTCCGGCCTCACACGCCGTACAGCCTCGGCGAAGTTCACTGGGCGTATCCCTATCCTTGCACACAGCCGGTCTAAATGGAAGTGGGGGTCCACGCTCTCAAACTTGAGAGGGACCACCGGTGTAAATCGCACTCTACGCGGCGCCTCAAGCACAACAGGCTCCTCCGCATTGATCTCATCCACCACCTCCATGTCGCTCAGTTGACACTCTCCTCCGGGCTGCGTCCTGGAAGCCAAGGCCTTCGTGGCGATGCAGACGACGACTCACTCGCAATCACTGCCTTGTGGGCATCAGCAGACGTACTGCTGATCCCGTCCTTTTCCTCGATCCGTGTCTCGACCCCTACTTCCTCGTCTGGACTTCCATCAGCAGAAGTACTGCTGACATCAGCTTCCATCTCGTCCTGGATTGCAACGTCTCTCCCTCATCTTCATCAACCTTCACCTTCACTACAACCGGCACGTTGCAACTAACAGGATCAGGACACTGCTCTGAAGAGAATTGGAAGAGGAACTCTTCATGCTGCTGCAGAGTCAACAATTCCATTACCTCCAGCATTATTCGGTACTGGAAGATAACTCCGGGCGAGTTGAGAGATACCTATGTAAAAACCTCTGAGATCGGCAGCTCCAACTCCTCCGCAACCTCGACCGCCACCTGCCTAGTCCACTCGTCAACGGTGCACTCTTCTCGCCCCATCAGCCGTCCGTTGTTGAGGTAGCGGACCAAATCCTCGACAGTTGCCTCCGGACCCACCACAACCATTGCCAAGTAACGCAACGCTATCGCTCGGACTTGGACCATCCTAGCCCGGCGATCTTCGCTCCCTGGGTTATGCTCCCTGGCCAAGGCTGTTGGGTAGTAATGTCCAAAAACGTGTGCCTTCCTGTAATGGAAATTCTCCAGACACCAGAAAAGTGGACAATTCTTGAACTTGTTGCCCTTTGGTCCAGCTACCTCCACCTCTTGATTTGGCGCGGCCGACCTACGTGCAGCAGGCTGCTCCTCGGCTCGACTACTACGTGAAGTACTCGCAGCAGTCGGCCTCTCCTCAACCCTTAATGCAACCCTACGTGCAGCAGGCTGCTCCTCCGCTCGACTGCTACGAGAAGTACTCGCAGCAGTCGGCCTCTCCTAAACCCTTGATGCTGAGCTGGTCTCACAGCTGGTCGGCGGAACCCACTCAACCACCATCTTCGGCGGAACCCATTTTCTTCCCGGGCAGTCCTTGGCCACATGCCCATGCTCTCCACATCGGTGACACAGCCACTCATTCTCACACTCGCGGCTCCAATGGCCTTTCTCCCCGCACTTAAAACACCCACGATCGATCACCACCTTCGTCTCCTCCCAGTTTAAAAGCGATGATCTACGCGCTTTCTTCGGCGAGCGTGCCACCGTCAAACTTTCCTCATCCTCTGAGGTCCAAGAAGTACTCGGAACCTCGACGTGCGCGCCTCCGCATGCTCCACCGCTACTATACTCCTCTCTCCTCTCGTCTCTACGTGGTGGACTTCCTGTGAAACCTGTCCAACACACCGCATCCTTCGAGGTCCGAGAATTACTCGGAACCTCGACTGGCGTGTGTCCGCACGCTCCACCGCCACTAGAATCCTCTTGCCGCTGGTCTCTACAAGGTGGTCTTTCTGATGACGACCTTGCCCAGTCAGGGATGGTCGCGATGTGCCGCTCTATCCATGCCTCACTGCACATCGCGAACCCCATCCTGAACGCGAATCCGGCCAAGTCGGAGAGCCACTCTCCCTTAATCCCCCGTCGGGCCAGGTCAACCTGCCCTAAGAGAGCCTGCCTCTGATCATACTCATGTTCGCCACAGGTCATCAGCGAACGGATCAGGGCCTCCGGGTCCAAAATCCTCCTCTCCTCCGTGGCCTCCAACACGATCTGGATACGCTCTCTCATTGTTGCACTATAATATCTTACTGTAAAACACCTGAAACACACAAAAGAACTTGGTTACACACATAAGTAATGTGGCACCAGTCCAGATGGACACGCCAAGGTCTCACGCAGCACAACTCCATCAGTAACGAATGTCCCTAAAATTATTGCGACAGCGCTCCTGGAGTCCCACCACGTGAGTAACTCGACGCCTCCATCTCAACTTAATGCAACGTCATGATGTCCGACCGGGCCCCCTCCTTGCATTTCGCACATTTATATTTGTCAATGCTTAAAGACTCGGTCGGAGAAATGTTAACGCATGCGCCGTAAAACCACTCGTCACAATAATCACACGCGATCATGAATCGTCCGTTCCAGGGCTAACGACAAGTGCATAACACCTTTTCTGGATCATTTGTATTGACCCAATCTGGGTCAGCTTTGGGATTTTTCGGTCTCGACCGGGCTTTAACCTGTCATGATTTGTCACAAACACAGAGTTTCGCATTTTAATTATGTAGCTATAAGCGGATATCTTGTTCTCAATGACTCCTGGGCCTTTCCATGGTGCAGATAACTTCTTGCTTTGTCCTTCAAGGTCGCTTAATCCAGGACATACACTGCATCTCCCTCTTCATACGCCCTAGTCATGATCCGCAAATCATAGTTCCTCTTCATTCTTTTGAGAGATGACTTCAGTTTGGTTCGCGCCACCTCATGGGCACGACTAATTTCTTGTTAAAGGTTGGTCACATACTCGTGCACTGTCTCACTTTTTTTCCCCTGTACCACTGGGAACATGAGCGTTGCTGGCGTGTTGACCTCCCGACGCAACATCAACTTGTTGGCCGTAAAACCAGTGCTTCGATTTACCGAGGCACGAAGGGCTCCTGCAATTTATGGCAGATAAAGATCCCAATTGTCTTGCTTTCCATCGATATAGCATCGAACGGCATCCATTAGTATGCGATTATACCGCTCGACTTGTTCATTGGATGCGGGACAATATGGCGTGGTCCTCGTTTTATGTATCTCAAGAACCTTACAAAGCGCGGTAAAGACTTTGCCCTCAAAATTTCGACCTTGATCCGAATGAATCTGAAAGGGACATCCAAATCGGGAAAAGAACGCGTTTACAGCCGCTCTAGCTGTTACCTCCGCCGACTGGGATGGCAATGGTATGCACTCAACCCATTTGGTGAATTGATCCACCATCATCAAGATGTGTTCGTTCCTTCTTGGTGTCTTCGGCAAAGGACCCATACAGTCTATATGCACGCGCTCCATTGGAGCACCAGCCTGAAACTCCGTAAGTGGGCACCTGCCATACCGATCTGCCTTGTTCCTGTTACAAGTTTCACAGGATCTAACACAATTCTTCACATCCGCCGACAAAGTATGCCAGAAAAATCGCTCTTTAAGTCGAGCCTTTGTACGGTCAATACCTTGATGAGCCGCCAACGGTATATCATGGTTTAATGATAACGCCTGCTCTCTGAGACTAGCTGGAAGTACCAACTTCTTGTCATTGTCCTCCATTACATATAGAACTCCATCAATGAGTTTAAACGCCTCTCTGTTTATCCAATAGGCTTTTGCTGCATTACCTTCCAGATACAAATTTTTCTGTGAAGGTTCTTCTTGCGTCCTCATCTATTTCAGAAGGATCTCAAGATCACGTTCTTTGTCTTGAGCTACCACAAGATCTTCAATTGAGAAACCCCAACTACTTGGTCCACCGGTATCATCCGCATCAACACCTAATATCTCGTACTCCTCCCCTGCAATTACTAGTTCAATGTGTGCTCCAATTGCCTCCTCATCCTCCAACAGTACATCTTTAGCCACCTCATGCAATTCTGGATCGCCTGATGGGTTTATTTTGTTAATTTTGTTCCACCAGGAGTCACGCGCAGCGACTCCAATCTTTGAAATTGTGTGTCCACTTTCTCCAGACCCTGAAATACCACCACCATCAGATATCTGCACCGGTGGGTCTCTAATCAAGTTTTTGGGCCCTTCTTGATCAGAAGTTGAACTCACATTGGATGTCTCCGACCCACACCTGGATCCTTCCGGAACACCCTCTAAGACCATCCGGGATACGTCCTCAGACGAACACCTATTTATATCCACCTTGGTGTTATCCTCCTTATCCCAATTAATTTTGGTGCTACCACCTCCTCCTGCGATCCTCAAACGTTGCATACCACTTCCCAAAGGTACTGCTTCATCCACCTCCTCCGTGAATCTTGCCCAGTTTTCATGGGCTTTCTTACAATAATGGCAATTTGCTTTGAAGCATGGCAAATCTTCAAGTTTTGCTCCCATCACATACTGGCTGCATACCACATCCGGCATAGGCGGCCGCGATAAGGTATCTGCATTAACATGTTTCCTCCCTGGCCGATGCTTAAGGATGATATTGTATTGTGACAGCTCCTCCATCCACCGAGCTAACTGTCCTTGGGGCTCTTTAAAGTTCATCAGCCACGTTAAACTGGAATGATCCGTTCGAAGTACGAACGGCTTCCCTAACAGGTAGTGTCTGTATTGCCTGGTGAAACGTACTACTGCCAATAATTCCCTCCGAGTTACACAGTAGTTTTTCTGCTCTGGTGTCAATACATAGCTACCATAAGCTACAACTTTCTCCTCTCCCTCCTGTATCTGGATAAGTTCTCCTGAAACGGCAACACCGGACGCATCTGTGTCCAGTATAAATTCATCCACCGTATTTGGTAAAGCCAATACCGGGGGCTGTGATAAAGCAGTTTTCAGCTTATCAAACGCCTGTTGTTGTTCCTCATCCCACCTGAACATGTGCTTTCCGACAACTTTATACAAGTCCGCACTAATTTCAGCAATGTTTGGAACAAATGTTCGGTGATAATTTACTAGGCCTAAAAATCTCTGAACATCTTTTGTGTTTCTAGGGGTTGGCCAATCTTTTATCACCTGTATGTCCGCCTCGGCCATAGCTAACCTATCCTCACTCACAATTCTTCCCAGGAACTCCACCTTATTCTGGAAGAACACGCACTTTTTAGGCTTCAGTTTTAAACCATACTTTCGAAAACGTTGTAGGGCCTCCTCCAGATATCGGAGATGCTGGTCAAATGTCTTTCCCAGCACCAATATATCGTCAAGGAATGCCAGCACGGTTTTCCAATTCAAACCTCGAAGTACGAGATTGACTACACGAGAAAACGTCGCCGGTGCGTTGCATAATCCAAAACCCATTTTCACGTGTTCGAAGAGACCATACTTCGTCACAAACGCCGTCTTGGATCGATCCTCTTTCTTGATTCCCACTTGCCAATATGCTGAGTTGGCGTCAAGTTTCGAGAACCAACAATTTCCCGCAAGTGTATCCAGACAGTCATCAACAAGTGGCAATGGAAAAGTGTCCTTGATTGTCACGCTATTGAGACCACGATAGTCTATACACCATCTTACCGATTTGTCTCGCTTTCTAATCAGCACTGGTGCTGAAGCCCATTCCGATACCGACTCCTGTATTACTCCGGAATCCAGCATCTTTTTCAAGTGTTGTGCCTCCTCCCCAGCAAAACATGCTGGTGTTCTCCGCATCCTCTGCTTGATAGGCCGCGCCTCCCCCGTCTCTATTGAATGCTCAATATCGGTAAATGTGCCCAGATCAAACTCGCTTTTCGCAAATACATCCTCATACGTAACGAGTATATTCGCAAGTTTCTCTCTCTGCTCCACCGACAACTCCTTACTCGACTCTTCGAAAGTTGCCTTTAAATGATCTGGCACCTTGTCACTAAGGCTAACGTTATTTACAAACTGTTTACTGTGTTCTTCAACAGTTTCCTCCATGTAATCCTCCACGTTTTCGGTCACAGGTACCACTGTCTCTATTGGAAACGCTTTCGCGACTCTTTTCCCTTTCTTCAGAACACGATATCTGTCTGTGATATTCACCACAAATATTGTCGCATCCTTTCCTTTGTCATGCAAAGTTTTTGGTACCAGGACATCCAGACCCTCGTCTCCTTCCACAATAAACTGAGGCATGTCACCGTCGAGTTTACATCGTACATGTTTCGAAGAATTTGGAGGTATTACACATCGTTTACTAACGGTAACTCTGCATACTTCCGGTTTACCGTTGGTAACTGCCACATTCATTGGTACATCTTCCCCATCAATACAGAAGGTATCGTTGACATAGTCCAACACAGACCTTCCCTGTATGAAGTCAAACCCTAGCACATCTCCTGTGAGATTGGTGCTACATTAATGTTTACCTCATATACTTTGGACCCTATTTTTATCCTCACTGGTCCCACCACACTGCCATTCATTTTCATGTTCTTTCCTGCGGCATTTAACGTCACCTTTTTTATTACTTCTGGTTTTCGTTTCAGGCTATTAAATAGCTCTTCTGAGATTATTGTCACATCGGCGCCTGTGTCAACCATGGCCTCCACTGGTTGACCATATACTTCAATTGGTAGTTTGTATTTAGATACAGATGACAGTTGATTAACTTCAATCATTGCCTCTTCCAACTTAGCATCCGTTTGGATTAAGACTTCTTTCTTACAAATATCTGGTTCTTCTGGGGCAACTTGGGACATAACAATCCCACTTGCCCCACTCCCGCTTTCTGATGAACTGTCATCTGTTTGTGTTTCCGCATTCACGAAACGCGTGTCTCTTTGTCTTGCTCTTCGTGGTTCAACCGATCTATTTGTACGAGATCTTGGTCCCGTCTCTCCTACAGATACATTACGCCCTCTACCTCGATCCACAGGTTTCAAAGACAAAGTAGGCCCCTCTTTTCCAGAACTATCGACATTTTCCTCATATCCTATCTTTTTAATCCACACGCCTAGAGGAAGAAATACTTCCCCCCTCTTTCCTGCTAGTTTGTGGGCCAGCATTTACGAGTCGGGAGAGGCCCTCTTGCCCGACCCCCGCTCGTTTAAACCTCTTGGTGCACGCCCTTACGATTGTCGATAAGGACACTCTGGTCTGCGATGCCCCATTTCCTGGCATGCGTAACATTGTTGAGTAGCTCTCCACTTCTCGCAATCGGCTCTAATATGACCAGTCTCTCCATAAAAAAAACAATCATTGATGCCTGGCTTTCTCTCACCAGTTTCTTGCTGGACTCCCCAACCATTATTTCTTTCACCTCTTCCTGTTGGTGGACCTCCCCAACTCGACCTCTATAGCCACCACCTCTGCTATAACCGGCTTGGTTTTTATTATTGTTCCATGGTTGAAAGCCTCCACTACGACCATAACCACCCCTGTTTGACGTATTGTCCATTTGGTTGAATCCACCAGAACCACGTCCATAACCACCAATGACTCTCCCATCAGCACCTTCACTCCTATTGAGTGCCATTTGTTTGTTAAATTGGCTCTGCATCTGGTTCAACCTTTTATCAAGCCGGTTTATGCTGGTTTCAGAGACATTTACCGCCTACTCTGTTTCTCGCTGCGAAGTACGCATCGAGCTCTTAGGCTTTACATTTGTACCATCGATGTGCAGATAGTAATGTACGTAGCCTTTGGCTTCGTCAATGGTCTTGAAACGACGAAGACAAGCGTCCTTTGATGCGTCTCTATTTTCGAGTCCTAAACAGGAACGGTTGACTGCCTGCGAAGCCGCAAATTTTTCAGACACCTTCCTGAATGCTCTCAGGGATAACATCTGCACCCGATCCGCCCACACCTCAAGAGATTCGTTCGACTCTTGACACGCTTGGTTGAATCTGACTTGAGCGGTCTCCTCCAACTCCTTTCCTCCAAACCTGGTCTCTAACTTCTTTATGAGCTGCCGGTATGTGAGGGGACCAGTACCGAAAGATATCAAAGTATGATATTTCGCGGTATCTCCTTGAAAGCACCAACACAAGCAATACTTGCATTCCTCATCGGTTTAACCGAAAGCCTTCGCATAACTCTTGAATTTTAATTTGAAAGAGTCAAAGTCGTCCCCTTTACCATCCTTGGAACCCGAAAACCGCAACTGTTTGTCAAAACCTTGTGGCACCTTGCGCAAAGATACGTCCTCATCCGAAGATTCTGATGTCTCGGTTTCAGATGAATCTGTTGTTTCCGCAGGCACCGATTTTCTCTTGGGTTTTGTTTTAATTTTACTTTTCGTACCTTCTCGTTCTCTGACTTTCAACGATTTCTTAGTTTTAGACCTTGCCTCTGATTTTACTTGCATTTCATATTCCGTATCTTCTGGTGTGCCTTTATGTTTATGTCCTTTCATGTGTGAAATTCTCTTTGTGCTTCTTTCATCTTCAGCATCTGTTTCTGTATCTGTTTCTTTACAGAATACATCAGCCAATTTCTTCGGCTTCAGCTCTGGAGTTTCTAGGTCCGGGCTTCTTTCAAACAACATATCGTTCACCTCAAAATCCATTTGATTGAGTATGATCGCAGTCATTTTCCCGCCAAACTCCTCCTTTAACTTCTTCGAGGTTAAATTTCCTTGGGACAAACGTAACATGTGCATCCGCTTGGAAATGTTTTCGCCGACACCAACAATCTGTTTCAGTTGCTGCACCGGAACAAAATTCCCTTTCAGTCTGCCACCATCCAAGACGCCACCTGTTGCAGGAGCAGAAATACTGCCACCTTCGCCAGATGTTACATCGCCTGAAGTAGAGGTAATCATCTCGCCACCTGATGCTCCTTTCGCTGCAGCTGCTTTCGGAACAGTCTGTGATCCCTTCATCTTCATCATAAATTGGGTCAGTGGTGTCTCACTCATCTTGTTTTATTTCAAATCACTTCACTATATACTTTTCACAATATGAAAATAATATTATCACTTCAATAAAGTGTCACACTATTAAAATATTCAATTTCGCACTTAATAAGTGTCTCTTAATTTAAAACAAATCACATAATTTATGTTGCACTAAAAAAAAAATCACTGTTATTCACAAAGCACGTTTTCATTAAAGTATCACTTCAATGCACGATTTCAACATTAAACTTCATGTGCATGAAAAACAACTACAAAATATTTCAAACAATGTACATTCAATGATAATATGGCTTCAAACAATTTATCTCATGAATCATGAAACAACAACATAAAGATTATTTATTTTTATATGCTAATCCGGGACGACACTTTCCGCCTAATATCTTATTAAAAAAAATCTCTAAATGTGATGGAAAATCACTTAAATGCAATGCCTTATTGCTAATACGGGACGACACTTTCCGCCTAATATCTTATTACATTTTTTTCTCTAAATGTGATGGAAAATCACTAAAATGCATTGCATATTTAGTTACTGCATGCAAAAAATAATTTCTAAATTTTATCTGAAATTTCACTCGTCCAGAAATATGTTACTTTATTTCTGGTAATTTACCTATCTGTGTTTTAAATACAGAGAAATTATCACTGTATTTTTCTAATATTTGCAGTAATCAATAATTATTTTTGCTTATTATATAATTTGCCAAGAAATACTTGAATTTTTCAGAAAAAGATCATCTATTGTTGTTGTTTTTTCTCCAATGTGACATTATTGCACCAAATAAATGCAACAATGTATTTTCTGCTATTTACTTGTTATTTTACCAACTGTGAACAAATATTTTTCTTGAAAACCGCTACAATTTTAATCTATTTACAACTAGAAATGAATGTAAATGATACACTTAGAAATTCCAATTATTGTTTAAAAACTGGCATTTGATATCTTGATATCAATTTTCCACAAAAAAATGACAAAAATGTTCATTTAAAACAGCATATTTTTACACTATAATATCAAATTGTCTCCCGGACATGCATCCAATACTAAATTATTCTTTTAACTTACAACTGTAGGGCCACACACATACAAACAATTTTCTTCAATTTGTACTTGTATAGAAATACCACACAAGTTTGTATGCAAATATCACAATATTAATGTGGATATCACACTAGCATCTCATCTGGTAAGCTAGCATGAACAATGTATGCATATATTTACAGGCCGCACGGATCTTGTTATTATCAGGATGGGGTTTCCTCAAAATACCGTAAAACAATGCAGTGCTTAAAATATAAAATTTGGCCACAATATTTACAATTAAGATTTTCTGATCTTTTGGGAGAAAAATAGTTGAGTGCGCTATGCAAGGGGAATTACGCCCGGTCAGACGTATAAATACCAATTTACTACAAAAAGGGACTAAATAAAAAATAAAAATAATTTCAGCTGTGAGTTTTTTTCAAAGTCTTTCACCCACAAATTTACTCCAAACTGGCTCTCAACAGCTTTGGTGAAATACACCAGACGTAAACCATTACACCAACAGTCGCCCTGACTGATGAAATACACCAGACTTAAACCATTACACCAACCACCCTCCGCTCAGGTTCGAACCACCTTTCTTCTTTGCTACAAATTTCCACTCAAATCCACCGGGGCAACATCCCCAAGTTTTCCACCGTGAAATCTGCAGCAATTAAAAAGAAAGAACTCGCAGCGCCATTATGGTCGAATGGTAAGTAATTGGGCCACCTTTTACCACCGGTTAAGGGACTTTCAACCTGGTATATTATCTGAAAATTGCTTCTGAGTAATAATGGCGTCTTTACCTCGGGCTGTTCTCGATATGTCGTATATTCGGCGAGCACGCAATAGGGCCGCAGGTACAATTAACTGCCCACAAGAAAATCGTCCAGTCCGGTTCCCGTCACAAACTGCCTGGTTCCCGCTGCCAAAGTAGCGAATGCTACATAATGCACAAGATCGAAGCATTATACAATCATAGTGAACATGTGAAATATCTGCTAGTCTGTGTACATACATTTATTTCATATGTATTTCTACTAGATCGAATAACATGTCCATGTCAAAAGCTACAGGCTTCCGGGCTACTGTTCAGCAGACAACAAATTATTGTTTGCGCGATAAATATGATAATATATGCATGTTTAATAAAGATTGCATAAAATATGTAGAACATTAAGCTTTTAAATATTTAAAGGTCAGTACAAATGAATGCAGGGCCTCCTTTTGCCGTTGTGAAGAGCCGGTTTTAACCCTTTTAATGTATAATTTGTTGCCAGCAACACCAACTAACCCTACAATTTGCTTCGATGTGCTTTATTGAATTCTTGATTGTCCTCCAACTGGAATTTCACATGCCTGTCAAAACTGTTCATGAAGCTTTAGAGTCACTAAGGACTTCACTGTTGAACTGTTTGCAGAAGTAATTTAGTCATTATCAATACCCGCTCTCTATTCCATTTCCTATGAATAGTCATATAATAATCAGAACATGTGGGTTTCACACAACAGTGATAAATGTACACAAATGGTCATTTCGGATCGTATATTTTACAGTTACACTATAAGCTTCTCTTTTTTCAAGAAACTCATTTTTCTACTTATATATGCATGAAATAAAACAATTTATGAAAACTTTACGAGAAAGTTCCAAATGCATATTTCACTTTCACAATCTATTCAGGACTGACTTCAATACACCTCTTTATATTGTGGAAATCGGACATTCATGTACACGTAGATTAAAGTGAATTATATATTGCATTCCGCAATCATTTATAGTTTTGGGGTAAAACTATTTAAAGAGCACTTGTTGGGGACTGACTAGTTGAGTACTCCTTCCACAGAATGTCACTGCTGACTTGAACAGTGTGACAAGAGAGATCCAAGGACGAGATTGCCCAGTTTGTCACGGAGTATGTATGTTTGTATTGTTTAGGTCAATAATATGAATAAAATTGCATACAACGTGAAACTTGGGGTATCTATTGTTTTTAGTTGAGACATTTGTTTGTGCAATAACCACATTTGGTTTAACAGACACCTCAATCCTATCTATGGATGGCAACTTTGGATTGGTCCATAAGACATCATCAGGGGTGGTGATAGCTTGCTAGTCGCCATAAGCATTTGTTCTTTGAAAACCAAGAAGACGTTAACAAAATCCATTCCCATTACGACATTGACCAAAAAAGTAATAATACGGTAAGATTAGGTAAAATTTGAACTTTTAATAACATATTTATGTCATACATTTTAAAACACAAAGAGGTTTATTGTAAAAATGTTTATTTCATTTTGTTGATTTTTCACTTAAATGTATGAATTGTGCCCATAGTGCACGTGTACGTTAAGCTCCTTAGTTAAACATTAGGTAAATTTAATATATTTCTAACAATCCTAAATGCAGTAAGTCTTTGAATGGTTGATTAAAATGTATATGTATTATTTTTCGTTGCAAATTAACAGATGCGCGTTTATAAATAAAATACAGTAATTAGTCCCCGCACAGGGGTATATTAAAAGTTTACTGTCTCGTTGCATCGGGACAAGATTGAAGTTGTTTATGAAGTCCAATATCTTGAATACTATCCTATCATTATTGCATATACTTGTCATTTCAGGACGACTCTAATTTAAAATCTGGCTATGCAATTCGTTCAAAAATTAAAACGAAAAAGCTGGACATCACGGGTGTTTTTGGAAGTGTTTGTAAACATGATATCCCATTTATTATGCTTGACATGACTCATGGATAAAGGTAATTTACACATTTTAAAATGAGTAACGTAAATTCTGGGGAGCAAGAAAACTATTAAAATGAAGCAACATCTTTGTCCTTGCTTAAGTTAAAATCGTAGGTTTTATAAATGATCGCACTTTATAAGTTAAAGAAGCTGTCCAGAGATAGTTTAACTGAATAAACTTTGTTTGAAGTTTTCCTTATGGTCATCTCAACAATCATAATGTCACACATCTGTTAAATGATGTTTTGGTATTGCAATCTGTATCCTATAGCTGGTGATTCCTCCGCAGTAAATAGCATGGTCATTAGTATAAATTCCATTAGTAACAAGCGTGCTCAAACACACCTAATAAGTGTGTGTTCTTTAAATATAATTAGTGGTATAAACTTAATTAGTGTTCATTATAACATTCAAGTAGGTTTCATGTTTTAATTCAATACTTAAAATATTACAGCATACCGATGGCTAGATAAATTAGCCCATTTATGCCTAGTGGACTCTCCCATCCTTCTAAATTGGGTCAATTTATTTCCAAAATTAGTGATGTCTTGTATATTTATTTCTATATGTAGAATATTTCTTACATAAATTCCTTTAAGCAAACAGCGCAGACCCTGATGAGACGCCGCATCATGCGGCGTCTCATCTGGGTCTACGCTGTTTGCCAAGGCCTTTTTGCTAGACGCTAGGCATAAATGGGTTAAAAAGATTATACACTACAATATCACAAAGCAAACGGAACCTTGCTAAAACTCTTTGTGTCTAAGAAAGTATTATTGTGATATTGATTTTTTTTTAATCAACATATATGAGGCATTCAGTTAACTTAAATTCCTAATAAAGGTGTTGATGATATGTAATGTAGTTACCTGCAGGTACAGTATGTTCTTTAATTGTATACATACACACATACATAAGACACATATGCATTATGCATAGACATAGAGATACATACATAGATAAATACATAGATGCATACATACACCCATCCATCCATCCATCTATCCATCTATCCATCCATATCCATCCATGAAAACATACATACATACATTTTAGTTTAACCACAACTTTGTTTCAATTAAAACACACGTACTGAGTTTTTAAACATCTTCCAACGAACAGTTGATTTAAGAGTAACTTAGACGACTGGGTAGCAGTACTGTGAGTGTGTGCATATCATCAAAAGAGGTATTATATACTGCCCTACTACAAGACTATGTAACACCTAAATCAATAGTCAGACTCCAAGATTTGTAACATATACACCATGTATTCAAAGCATGTGTGTTTTTTTCAGTAACACTTTCTTAATTTATTGTAAAACTAAAACATAATAATTATGAGTAACTTGTTTTGTTATAGTAACATTCTTGAAATGTTTTCTTACTGATAATACTTTTGTATTTGATTACAATGAATGTGTATTTATTTATTTTGAGCATGTTTATAAAAATTCCTGCGTGATAAGCTTATTATTTCAGGGACATCTTGACGGACACAGAGAATGTGATGTAAAAGAAAAAGGTAAAACATTAAAAAAAAAGAAGTAACAATGTGTGTGTGGGGGGGGAGGGGGGTCCTATTTTTTATTCTAGAGTTTGATTTGTTTTGTGCAGGTTTTTATTGAGAAATAATTTTACCACTGTATATATTTCGTGACTTTATATATATATGCTTTTCAATTATGAGTTTGGTTTCGCCCTTAGACTCATCGAAGAATCCATACGTCTGAAGAAGAAATGCTAGCCAGACATAAGTCAAAATATGGAAATATAAACAGCAAGTCTGGTGAAGAAAAATCAGTCTTTATCTTTGACAAAACTGATCGATGGACCTTGCTACAGAGAGACAGTATCTTTCATCTGTTATGAAGAAATATACTGGTAAACATGTTTATTGGCAGATAAACAATTTTTATCAAACATTAATTTTGATGTGAACGTGATATGACATATTCTTGCAATTGCAATGAGAAAGAATGTGATTTAATGAGGGTTTTAATCGTCAATTATGGAAACATTTGCTGAAAGCATGTAGAAGTTTTGACAATGTTGTTGAAACAAATGTACATACTTTTCACAGCATATATCAGTGCTCATGGCTTTGATTTTACTTTAATCTTGTGACGGTTTTCTTCTCCATTAAGGATGGGTGTTGTCTGAAAAGATATCAGATTGTATATACCTGATTTGCTGCATAACTAATGTTCATAATTCAAAATGGAAATACAATATAAAGAAGTGATACAAAACTGATCTTTGCAAGCATTAAGAAACTTAAGGAAAGTGTAAGTAAGCATCAGAGTTTCCTTTCCAACATGGGAACTCCCACGACTTTCTAGGCCCTGTTTTGGGGTAGTTTAACTTTGTGTGTGTTTTTTTTTTGTTTCTAGAAAATATCAGAAATCGGTTAAAATGAGTATTGAAACTTATGGAATAGTCAATAAAGTATGTATCTATATTGTATATTCAATTTGTATAGATGACCAGTGGGTAGGAATGCGTGTAAGCAAGTAGTTTGTTATTAACTCTTCCAAAATGAACCGTGAACTAGAAGAATTGAACTTCTACATAACGCAGAAGGTCGTGTTAAGCGACGTTTCCTCGCCTTCAGGAACGATATATTTAAAAGAAAACTTGCCTTCTATTACAATTGAGCAGCAAGAGGCAGTGGAAATGCTGTGCTAACTGGAGCATGCAGAGGAAAAAAGACAAGATCAGGTCAGAAATTTGCAATATTGCGAGAAACATTACCAAACAAAGTCAAGAAATATTGACTTAGATCAAACAGTTTAATTTAAACGGGTATATATTATCGAAAGTCAAAACAAATTTTGTGTTTGTACTTTTCTCACTTTGCATTAGAAAATAAGATAATTATCTTTTTTTTAAAGACACAGAGTCACCCTCAAAGAAATCAGTATTGATATAACAGCATATATGAGTTGACAGATTAAATCAATATACAAATAAATTAAAACCCTCTTTAAATTACTTACTGTATAATCTGATCATGTGCTGTTCTTCGTATTTCTTTTAACGTTTTGTTTCCTTTTTAATTACTGTGAGACTCTTAGACTTAATAGAATAACTATGTAAACAGGTAAACTTCTTTGATAAAAACTTGAATAATTTATTATAACAAATGTAAATTGTACTTATTTGGTACCCATTTTGTAGAAATGAAACATGATGCCGATAACGTATCACCATGTGTAACAGATAAGAAAATACTGGTTCACACTTGATAAAACCACGTGTAACAGATATGAAAATACTGGTTCACACTTGATATCACCACGTGTAACAGATAAGAAAATACTGGTTCACACTTTATATCACCATGTATAACAGATTAGAAAAAACTGGTTCACACTCGATATCACCATGTGTAACAGATTAGAAGATACTGGTTCACACTCGATATCACCATGTGTAACATATTAGAAGATACGCGTCCACACTCGATATTATCATGTGTAACAGATTAGAAAATACTGGTTCACACTCGACATCATCATGTGTGACAGATTAGAAAATATTGGTTCACACTTGATATCACAATGTGTAACAGATTAGAAGATACCGGTTCACACTTGATATCACCATATGTAACAGATTATAAAATATTGGTTCACACTTGATATCACAATGTGTGACAGATTAGAAAAAAACTGGTTCACACTTGATATCACCATATGTAACAGATTAGAAAATACTGGTTCACACTTGATATCACCATATGACAATTTAGAAAATATTGGTTCACACTTGATATCACCATGTGTTACAGATTAGAAGATACTGGTTCACACTAGATATCACCATATGTAGCAGATTAGAAGATACTGGTTCACACTCGATATTACCATGTGTGACAGATTGGAAAATACTGATGCACACTTGATATCACCATATGTAACAGATTAGAAGATACTGGTTCACACTTGATATCACCATTTGTAACAGATTAGAAAATATAAGTTCACACTTGATATCACCATATGTGGCAGATTATAAACTATTGGACCACACTCGATATCACCATATGTAACAGATTAAAAGATACTGGTTCACACTTGATATCACCATTTGTAACAAATAAGAAAATATAATATCACACTTGATATCACCATGTGTGACAGATTAGAAAATATTAGTTCACACTCGATATCACAATATGTATCAGATTAAAAGATACTGTTTCACACTTGATATCACCATTTGTAACAGATTAGAAAATATTGGTTCACACTTGATATCACCATGTGTAACAGATTAGAATATACTTCTGTACACTTGATATCACCATATGTACAGATAAGAAGATACTGGTTCACACTTGATATCACCATATGTAACAGATTAGAAGATACTGGTTCACACTTGATATCATGATATGTAACAGATGAGAAAATACTGGTTCACACTTGATATCACCATATGAAACAGATTAGAAAATACTGGTTCACACTTGATATCACCATATGTAACAGATTAGAAAATACTGGTTCACACTTGATATCACCATGTTACAGATTAGAAAATACTGGTTCACACTTGATATCACCATATGTAACAGATTAGAAGATACTGGCTCACACTTGATATCATCATATGTAAAAGATTACAAAATACTGGTTCACACTTGATATCACCATATGTAACAGATTAGAAAATACTGGTTCACACTTGATAGCACCATATGTAACAGATTAGAAAATACTGGTTCACACTTGATATCACCCAATGTGACAGATTAGAAAATACTGGTTCACACTTGATATCACCATATGTAAAAGATTAGCAAATACTGGATCACACTTAATATCATCACGTGTGATAGATTAGAAGATATTGGTTCACACTTGATGTCACAATATGTAACAGATTAGAAAATACTGGTTCACACATGATATCACCATATGTGACAGATTAAAAAATACTGGTTCACACTTGATATCACCATATGTTAAAGATTAGGAAATACTGGTTCACACTTGATATCACCACGTGTGATAGATAAGAAGATATTGGTTCAAAGTTGATATCACAATGTGTAACAGATTAAAAGATACTGGGTTACACTTGATATCACCATATGTAACATTAGAAAATATTGGTTCACACTTGATATCACCATAATTATGTAACAGATCAGAAAATACTGGTTCACACTTGATATCACCATATGTATCAGATTAGAAAATACCGGTTCACACTTGAAATCACCATATACAACAGATTAGAAAAAAATATGGTTCACACTTGATATCAAAACGTGATACAGATTAGAAAAAACTGGTTCACACTTGATATCACCATGTGTAACATATTAGAAAATACTGGTTGACAAAAGGTTTTGTTCTTTCATGAAGCATGTTCAAATAAACATTTTTTTTTTTTTTTTTAATGCAATTCGTTTGTATATTTATTTATTTTTCATTATGTGTTTTTGTTATTTTTGTATAGCTCTGTAATGATTAAATGGTGAAACAAGTTTATACATGTTTATTAATAATTTCAATTCAAGAAAATAAAGACATCTGTGTCGCTTGACAATTTATTTTAGAATAAGCATATTTAAGACATGAAAGTATACAGTATTGTTAAAAAGTAATACAAAAATGGCACATTATGCTTTAAGAGGAGATAAATGACGAAAGAATAAAAAGATAAAACATACCTCCAATTGCATATTTAAAGAATAATTGGGAATAAAATAATTATTTGACAACATTATGTGTTAATAAACTTGAAAATGAAAATATTTGATTACAGTGTATGATTTTAGGTTTTGGTGTTTTGGAAAAGAAAAAACACACCACACAGCAAAGCAATCGCTCAATGCATAACAAATGCACATTTTTCAACAGCAGAAAACAAGGCAAAGAAAAAGCCCTACTAAGTTAGTTTGCAACTCAAAATATACAACATAAATCCGTGTAAATAAAACTTTAACACATTACAACATACATGTACATTATACATTTGCTGTTTTATAGGATTCAGAGGGAAAAACTGTACACAACATATTTACACTACCCACATATACAGATATACAGATATAAAACAGAGTCAAAAACTGATGTAAGTTCTAATTGGTCCATAAATACCAATTGAGCAGGAAAGGAAAACAGAATGGTTAAAGATATCAGGTAGAAGATTCAGAGTATAAAATGAACCTTAATCTGGGAAAAACGGGGCTAAATGCATGTGCATAAAGTGTCGTCCAAGATAAGCCAGTGCAGGTTGCACACGCTAACCCAGGACGACACTTTCTGCCTTTGTTGTATTTTTTGTTTACATGAATATTCTTCTTAGGGAAAATCCAGATTAAGCAGAAAGTGTTGTCCTTAATTAGCCTGTGCGCGCTGCACAGGTTTATCTGGGACAACACTTTACGCACATGTATTTAACCCTATTTTCACAGAGCGAAGCTGCAATGTGTTCACATATTAAGGATTATTTGCACAATCCTTTAAAAGGAAGACTTAATAATATTCATATTCTACTAAATAATGACCTACATATTATATTATATTGCCAAAGGAAGAAACATTATGGAAGATGAAAACAATTTAGAAGCTATGCATAGTTAAAACATGCTTATATTCACACATTTGTGACAGTATTATATTTCTGTATGTTATTTGTTGTTTATTTGTAATTTAGACTAAAGCAGGCAGTTATTTTTATTTGTTTTATTGGAAATAGAACTTAACTAGAAATGGCGCGGCAGAGGCCAAAGCATATCCCCACGCTGAATGTTTGACCTAGGTGTGCCCCAGGGTTGCATAGTTGAGATTGACCGTATTGTCATAAGAGAATTTCAGTAACAATTAGAAGTGAATTGGTGTAGAAATGAAAAAGTTATAGTAAAAGGCAATTTTGGGTGGGTGAGACCTATGTGGGCTGGGCGCCACAGGGTTGGTAATGGGGCTATGCATAGTTGAGATTGACAGAATTTTAATAAGAGAAGTTCAGTATCAATTTGAAGTGAATCAGTGTAGAAATGAAGATATTATAGTAAAAGGCAGTTTTGGGTGGGTGTGGTCTATGTGGGCGGGGCCCCAGAGTTGGTAATGGGGCCATGCATAGTTGAGATTGACCGTATTGTCATAAGAGAAGTTCAGTATCAATTTGAAGTGAATCGGTGTAGAAATGAAGAAATTATAGTAAAAGGCAATTTTGGGTGGGTGTGGTCTATGGGGGCGGGGCGCCCCAGGGTTGGTAATGGGTCCATGCATAGTTGAGATTGACCCTAATGTCATAAGAGAAGTTCAGTATCAATTTGAAGTGAATCCGTGTAGAAATGAAGAAATTATAGTAAAAGGCAATTTTGGGTGGGTGTGGCCTATGTGGGCGGGGCGCCCCAGGGTTGGGAATGGGGCCATGCATGGTTGAGATTGACCGTTTTGTCATAAGAGAGGTCCAGTATCAATTTGAAGTGAATCGGTG
>VMBQ01005515.1:0-19403 GCA_007657795.1 Dreissena rostriformis | reverse complement strand
TCGCGCGACACACTGTCCAATGATGGTGAACATATGTGCCAAATGATTTCAAAATCCCTTGATGAACGACATAGTTATGGCCCGGACAAGCTCATTTATGGCCATTTTTGACCTTTGACCTCAAAGTGTGACCTTGACCTTGGAGATATTGACGTAATTCTTTCGCGCGACACACTGTCCAATGATGGTGAACATATGTGCCAAATGATTTTAAAATCCCTTGATGAACGACATAGTTATGGCCCGGACAAGCTCATTTATGGCCATTTTTGGCCTTTGACCTCAAAGTGTGACCTTGACCTTGGAGATATTGACGTAATTCTGTCGCGCGACACACTGTCCAATGATGGTGAACTAATGTGCCAAATGATTTTAAAATCCCTTGATAGATGACATAGTTATGGCCCATACAAGCGGGACAGACAGACAGACAGACAGACAGACCGACCGACAAAGTGACTCCTATATAGCCCCCATTACCAATGGTAATGGGGGTATAATGATGAAGATAGAGGAAGATAATGCTATATTTGACTAAAAATTCTGAATATCCTAATTAAAAGAATATTCTTTATTCTAAGCTTTAAGTCTAAGAATTGTTGGGTTAAAATGAGCCCTTGTTTATATTTTTTTTCAAATATTAGTTACATATATACACATGTAGGTGAACGTATGATCAATGACCACAATTCAAATTTTCACAATTGCATTTTTTTTTTTTTTTTTTTNCAACAACAAAACTTATTTCCCAATTTTAGTCAAAACACCGCGATTTTTCCCAATCCAAAGGGACCTGGCCCCATTCCCAAAATTGTGAGAGAAAAAACATTGCAGTAACTCCAATTTAGATTAAAGTCTTAAAGGCTTCATTTCACAACCCAACATACTGATGAGCAGCAAACAGCATTAAACCTGAACAGACTCACAGGCTGTTCTGGTTTCATGCTGGTTGCATATAGCCATTTTCACTTCTGAGTGGTACAGTGTTTAAAATCCAATCAAAGACACATCACCTGGTACTGGAGTTTTAACTGCTCCTTGTTATTGGCCAGCAGTGACTGGTAATACTGGTTGAAGTCTGTGGCCGCTATCTCACTCTCGTTCACCGTCAGGGCCTCCAGGATAGCGTTGTGTAGGAACTCGTACTGAATCTGCGGAAACGGAAACACGTCTTTACTGAGTATGGGCTGCACTACAGCCTGGTTCTGGGAAAACGGGGCTTAATACATAAGCCTAGTTCGTTCCAGATTAGCGTCTGAAGTCGGCATAGGCTAATCCAAGACAACACTTTCAACCTAAATTCGATTTTTGATAAGAAGAGACTTCCATTCAACAAAAAATACCATATACGCGGAAAGTGTCGTACATGATTAGCTTGTGCGGACTGCACAGGCATTATAACCAATTTTTCCAGAATGAGGCTCATTATTTCCTCCATCAGATCAGATCGTAATCCCCAAATATGATATGCATATGGAAAGAGGACTGGCAGGTAGAAAGATGGAATTTCACATGGAAGGACAGATTGATTGATGGATGGATCAAGTGACAAGTGGATGGATTGATTAATGGATGGATATATAGATTAACTGAGGGATGGAAAAAATGACTGAGAGATTATCTTGATGGCTGGGTTGATAATATATGATGGATGGATGGAAAAACTGGATGGATCAATGGATTGTTTGGCGAATAAATAGGCTGATGGATGAGTGGATAGATTGGTGGATAAAAAAGTTGACAGAAGAATAATAAATGAATAAATAAATTGGATGGATACAAATCCGGGTCGCATAGTGTACCATATATATATAAAGATCGATAGATAAAACTGGATGGCCAAGATGTTTTGATTGCTTCTATAATAAATATTAAATTGTTCACAACATCAGTTTCTTACAAAGAAATATACTACATTCTTTTCTTAAATTGTATTATATTAGATACCTTTCATACTTATATCTGTTAGCACTAAGTTTCTTACAAAGAATTAAAATACATTCTTTTCTTTAATAGTTCTATATTTTAGATACTTTTTATACTTACATCTGTTTGCACAAAGTTTGATCGCTGGTATCTCATATCAGTTACAGTCCGGAAGACATCAATAGTTTTCTCCGCGTGCGCTTGTCGTATTAAATAATCCAGAGCAATAAAGGAACCGGTACGACCTATGCCTGCACTGTATCAACAACAAGCAAGGTAGTATTTAATAGTTAACTCTTAAAAGACGATATGTCCTCAGAAAATCATACATATATCAAGCTAAAATGCAGTTTAAACAAGAAATGTGTTTGTGAAACACTATGTCCCCTTTTGAGCGATTTTGACCCTTATATTTGACCTTTGAACTTGAAGGATGACCTTGACCTTTCACCACTCAAAATGTGCAGCTCCATGAGATGCACATGCATGCCAAATATCAAGTTGCTATGTTCAATATTGCAAAAGTTATGGCAAATGTTAAAGTTTGTGCAAACCAACAATGCAACAAACCAACAGACAGGGCAAAAACAGTCCCCCAGTATAGACTGGGGGACATAAAAAGCAGGTCTCCATCAAGAAATATAACTCTCCAATTAATAATCATTATAATAACTGTTCAAAACTGTGTTACTTCAAATTGTATACAAAATTTAACGGGTGCACACATCAAACAAAATCGTACATGCTAGGGCTTTGACTGATAAAAAAGAGAAAAATTTGGCTGTGAAGCACAAAATGACTAAATCATTATGGTTTTGAAAGTATTAACATACTCAGTCTATCAATTACAGTATAACAAGAGCAATATTAATAATAAATTTAACAAGTTTCGGAGTGTTTAACTGAAAGTTTCTATCCCTGTGTTTACCAGCAAGTTACTTAGACAAGTATAACATACAAATTTCTAAATATGTGTTTATCTGCAAGTTTCTAACCATATGTTTCAGTGATATTTTTTCAAAGTCCTGGGACTCTATAACTTGCAAATCTATGAGTCCCCGAATTGAAAGAACGAGTCTTAATATTAAACTATATGATTATTCTAGAAATTTCAATGCATTTTTGGGACTCACATAATTCAAAACTTTGCATCCCCAGAGTTTTTGTGAGTCCCGGACCTGGGACTCGCAGGTAAAAAAATCACTGAATGTTTATCTGCAAGTTTCCAACACATCAATCATATACACCTTTCTACACCTGTGTTTACCTGCAGTGGACCAGAATGGGCCCATCCAGTAGTGCCTTGTCCTCCATGACTTTCTCTCTAAATGCAAGTATCACCCCCGGATTGTCAGGCACGTTGCGGTCAGGCCACGTGGTGTAATGGTACAGAGTGAAGTCCTTGACTTCCTTGGTGGGCATCTAATCAACAAGTAACATGTTTGTATAAGAAATAAGTTTTATTTTATGCTTTTTCGGTGGTTTACAGAGAAAAATCAGTGAATTAAAACTGATAATTCAGTGTTTCAAACAGTGAAAATTAACAGTAAAAATTATTGATAATTTTCACTGTTATACTGTGAAATGACGTCGTTTTCATGACGTTGCAACGTCATTATTTCAGCAAAAATACAAAAATAATCATTTGTAAGCATAAATAAAAAGATCATAGAAAACAAGAGATGTGTTTGTCAGAAACACAATGCCCCCTACTGCGCCGCTTTGAAATAAAATTTCCATATATCATTTGGCAGGTTTAGAAATCTCCCTTTAAAAGCTTATTACTTCCCTTGGATTGTGTTTTTTGACCTATGACCTTGAAGGATGACCTTGCCCTTGACCTTTCACCACTCAAAATGTGCAGCTCCATGAGATTCACATGCATGCCAAACATAAAGCTGCTATCTTCAATATTGCAAAAATTAAGGCCAACGTTAAAGTTTTCGGATGGACGGACGGACGGACTGACAGTTCAACTGCTATATGCCACCCTACCGGGGGCATAAAAATATATTTTCTATTATTACTCGTGAATTAAAATCGATATTCCACCAAATCCAACAAATATCCTCTATATCTTCATTTAGCTCGGGAAATGGTCTTTGATAAAATCATGGGAACAGTTGGGATTAAGCTTTGTTTTGAACCCTATGTAAACACAATCTGCAGAATACAGGTTGTATGGGTAATAATTGTTGCTGAAAATTATGTTTTCAGCTGAAGGCCTTTCAGCTATGTAGCATTGGGTTGTGTAAAGCACACATATTTTTTTATTTTGTTTTCAAATCACAGTCTTCTCATGTACTCTGATTATTTAATACAATGTTTATTTCTATATTGATCAATTATCCAAACCATGTGTCTTATATACAAAACCAGTGCATGCTCTCCCTGGTTCATACATCTTGGTACAAAGGATTATATAAGCATTAATGGAAAACTGAGCTGAATGCATGTCCAAAAAGTGTCATCCAAGATTAGCCAGTGCAGTCCACATATGCTAATAAGGGACAACACTTTGTGCTTTAAAAAAAGGTCTCTTCTACATGTAAAAGATATCCAGTAAAGGCAGTACTACATTTTTTATAAGCCTATGGGGACTGCACAGGATAAACTGGGACGACATTTTACGCACATGCATTCCCAGAACAAGGCTCAAAGTATTACTCAAATCCATGAAATGGAACAATACAACCCCCACACATTTATATGAAAATCTATATAACAAGGCTTGTCACCATAGGATGACATATGCCCCCTTTTTCCACATTTTTCTTAACATAAACGCTAAGTGTTTTTCCACATTTTTCGAAACCTAAACGCAAAGTTTGACAGAATTTCAGACGGACAGACAGACGGACAGTGCGATCACTATATGCCCACCTTCGGGGGCATAAAAATGTACCAGAGTAGGGATGGCTAGCAGCCTTGTGCTTATATCATAAGACGGCCATAAGACAGAAATATCAGATCCTTGAATTCTGTAATTGATGGTGCACAATACTCACATGGGTAACCCTCAAACCGCGTATCGTGAAATTTGGCTGGACACGTTCAGATGTCAGATTAACCTCATATTTCCCAAAGGTTGCAGATGGTACTTCTTGTGGCCAGTAGCACACACACTTTGTCTGCAAAAAAGTGATGATTGTTAATGAAAGTCACTTAAGGCCATTAAGATGGCACAATGCAACACTTATGAAATTCATTGTTGCCATTTATATGTACCATGCAAAGCTATACTATTTAATTAGTATTGTAAAGAAAATTAACAGTTTTTAGATGAACCATTTATAGCTGATGAATTATGATTAAAAACTAAATATAAGCATTAAGTAAGCCCTTAAAAACAGTTGTGCTGAAAAGCAAATTATAGTTAACAGCAGAATTTTCCCCTTTCTCTTAATACAAATGTATGATGTCCAGTCACACATTTAGTGGGAAAGCATATATAATAGCACATACTTATGCCAATAACTGAAATTTGCCCTACTTGAATCATTGGTAAGGTATTTAATTTGATTAATAATCTCTATACAAGTTATCTAGCAAAACTGGGAATTGAACATCTGATTTTTTCGAAAGCCATTATTTCAATTAGTGTTAATTTAAAGTCAGAGTTATATTAAGTTCTTATCTGGTTCTGATCCATGTATTCTTTATTAAAAATGAACTTGTTTGAATACCAAATTTTTCACAAGAGATGTGTGTGAAACATGTATCCTCCTTCCCCTATATGGAGCCAAATGTCAATATGTGCAATTGTTCAGAGATATTTTAATATTACATGCCCTTGTGACCTTGCACTTTGACCTGTTGATCTACAAATTGATAGTGGTCTTCCTTCATTAATCAATAANTAGTTACAAGCAGCTATGACCTGAACTTTTGAAACTGTTGACCACAAAATCCTAAGGCATCTTCCTTCATCTCAATTAACCATCTTACCAATTTTTATAATCAAAGAGTTCTCTAGATATAATATGCGAAGCTACGGTCTACATTTTAAAATCCCTGTGACCTAGAACTTTGACCTTTTGACCTCAAAATTGATTGGAGTCTTTATTTCCTCCCAAGTAACCTTCATACCAATTTGCATGATTGAACGTCAGTGAGTTTTCTAGCACAAACAATTGTAATTTTTAAATGTTCAGGCAAGTCACAATAATGAACATGTTTTTACTTTTTTTTTACTCAGATTCAAACCTCTGTTTACAAATTTGACAAATTGAAAGTCCTGAACATAGCAATGAAACTCATTTTTAAGAGTTAAAACATTGTCAATTGTTGTGTTTCATCTCATTAAGCAGTTTTTGTTGAAGGTCATAGGATTTCAAAGTTGCAGAAAATTACCCTTTTTTTCAGACTAACATAAATTATTTTCACAAGTAATATCTTGACATAATAATTTTTTCAATGAACATGATATAAACTCAATTATTTGTCACATGAATCAGTGTTTTTTCACCATTTTTTGAATGGAGACAGGTCCCTTTGGATTGGGAAAAAATCGTGGCGTTTTGACTAATCTTGATTTGCTAACAAATGCTTCAAAAATGAGATAAATGTGTTTTCAATATTTCATATTTACTAAGGTTTAACTTATAGAGCTAGATGGGGGATGAACTAAATGTTGAAATCCCTTTGGGAATAGGGTTGTATACCGGCCCCGAAATAGATTGAAAAAAAACAAACTGTGAATGTCATTATTATGCTACCTTCATTTCCTCCACAAGGTTTGTGAGCATCACAATCTTGCCACAGTCTTTCTGCCAAATCATCCTCCAGAAGTCTTTTACTGTTGCTTCTGTAGGACCCTGGGCTGCTATGAAAGCTTCTGGGTTCTTGTAACCCTTTAAAAACAACACAAAAATGCTATATTATATATTTGAGCCTCGCTATTGGAAAACGGGTTTGAATGCTTTTGCCTTAAGTGAAGTCCCAGATTAGCCTGCGCAGTCTGCACAGGCAAATCTGAGATGACAGTTTCAGCTTTTATGGCCATTTTTTCGTTTAAAGGAGGTCTCTTCTAAAAGAAAAATCAGTTTAGGCAGAAAGCGTTGTCCCTGATTAGCATGTATGGACTGCACGGGCTAATCTGGGACGAGACTTTACTTACAAGCATTTTGCTCTGGGGCCGTATTCCAGTAGCTTCTTAAGTTTTCACTTAAGTTTAAGGAATTTCTTAAATAAATATCTTAAGTTAAATTTGAAATGTCAAAAACAAAACATGAGACGTTTAGTATTTCTCTTTAAGAAATTCCTTTAAGAGTTTAAGAAAGTTAACTTTATTTTAAATATATGAGAAAAAATACACTGAGTTAAGAAATTTATTAAGTTTATGAAGCTACCAGAATTTAACTTAAGTGAAATCTTATGTTTAAAGAAAAAATGGCGGAGATAAGAACAAATATTGCGCAATATTTCAACTTAAGTTATTTTGTTAACTTAAGAAGCTACTGGAATATGGCCCCTGTTTTCCCAGAGCGCAGCTCATATTATGTTGTGAAAGGAAAAAACGATTAAAACAAGAAAATACTTCTTGACATTATTTTAATGAATATTTGCCAAAATTAAACAGAACAATAGTTCTGAATAAACACGAAAAAACAAAAGCAAGTACTTTCCTTATAAATTAATACCTTTAAGTATGATGCATTAATAAAGTCGCCTGAAACATCACCATCTGGTTCTAACTTGACACGATTCCAGTCATCTGCAAGACAATTTAAAGATGATTTTATCAACCTACCACAGCAAACATGAATATAGTATTACAGGAGTTCTACTATTATAGTGGTTTTGAAAGTTTCTGAATGAAACCATAGCTATTTCTAATGTTTAAGCTTCTTTTAAACAATATTTACTATCACTGCTTATACATCATTTTCTCTGCCTCATTGATATGCTGTGTTTCCTATAAAATTCTTTGTCTTTGATGTATATATTTTTGCATGCAAAAACTGGTGATGCCTCTGCAGTAAATCACCATGTTCATTGCTACCATGTTCATTGGAGTCGCGTTCTGAAAAAAACTGGGCATAATGCATGTGTGAAAAGTGTCGTCCCAGATCAGTCTGCACAGGCTAATCAGGGACGACACTTTCCACTTTTATGACATTTTTCGTTTAAATGAAGTCTCTTCTTCGCAAAAATCCAATTTAGGCAGAAAGTGTCGTCCCTGATTAGCCTGTGCGGACTGCACAGGCTGATCTACGACGACACTTTACGCACATGCATTATGCCCAGTTTTCTCAGAACGGTACTCATTGGTACCGAGTTGTTTTTTGAAATTTTACAAGAAACAGACTCACGCCAAAAAATAAATCTTCTGGGTAAATAAAACAATAACATCTGGGAAAACTCGGCTTAATAGATGTGCGTTAAGTGATGTGCCAGATAAGCAACCTCTTAGCAAAAATCAAGTTTAAGCGGCAAATGTCGTCCATGATAAGCCTGTGCGGACTGTACAGGCTAATCTGGGACAACACTTTACACATATGCATTAAGCCCAGTTTTCCCAGAACGAGGCTCAAAACACAGCACGGAGCAGTTGTCTTACATGGATAGAGCTGCTTATAGCGACATTTTCCTTGGTTGCTAGGCAGGCAGGCTTGCTTTGCATCTCGTAAAAGCCCAGACGGTAATTTCTGAAGAGAAAAGAAAATGCTAGATATTACAAAAGCATATTTACAGTTAATATTCTTTTTATTCGATATTGAAAAAGAATGAACACTGCAAACTGTTTTTTATAGACATAATCATTTAATTTGTTGTTGATTCTTAAACTTCGACATTTGTAATAAGGTAAAAACAGGATTGCTATATGTTTGTTAATTACAAGTGAAGTATATATTTACATCACGATTGCCAAAAAATGTTCTGATAACAGTTTTCCTCAGTTTTAATTTGAAGTCAATATTTGTTGAATGTTTTTTTAAGAGAAATATTTTTTCTACCTCATAATATGAAACCATTAATTAATTCACTTTGACTAAAGCATAAGCACATTTGCTGTTATAATTTTGGATAGTTTTTTTAAAATACAACCACTTCTTATAAATATAAACATTACTATCCATGATTGTTCATAAAAACATGTAAAAGATATTTTCTAATAAATAATGTTTATTTTAACGCATACATTCCCAAAACCGTATTAGCCAACCGTATCCCATTAAAGCTACATAAGTAACCGCTTCTTTTATACACTTTTTATACATGTTACAATGTAACCTCTTTATATAACACATGTCAGGCTACACAACACTAAGTGCACATTTCATGTTTATATTTGAGCCGCATTCATGAAAAACTGGGCTTAATAACATGTGCTTAAAGTTTTATCCCAGATTAGCCTGTGCAGTCTGCACAGGCTAATCAGGACAACACTTTCTGCTTTTGAGGAATTTTTTGTTTACATGAAGTCTATTCTTTAAAAAAATCTTGTTTAGGCGGAAAGTGTCGTCCCAGAATAGCCTGTGCAGACTGCACAGGCTAATCTGGGACAACACTTCACGCACATGTATAACACCCATTTTCCCAGAGCAAGACTCAATGCATCACCTTAAATTCATCCTTGTACCACTCGTCATCCTTATTCTTCCGATTTCTCAAGTAGTCCGCAAAAAAGTCAACGGAAATCTGCGAGCTCATGTTGTAATAATCGGATGGATCCGTGTCGACCACGACTAATGGCGCCGCCTCATCCTCATTGTTGGCATCTACGTCGCCGTTACTGTGCCGAGGTGAGCGCTTCGGTACCTTTGGTTTATCTTTACCGTCCTTTTTACTCCCTGTTAATTGTTTTTGTAATTCCATTTTTTTTTCCCATTTTAACATGATATATTTTATATAAAAAATATTATTTTTAAAATACACAAAAAGAGTATATCTGTTAAAACTTTTTTCACTCCCTGCTAATTTTTGCATGATTAAAAATACCATTATTGAAAAAATGTTATTGTTTCTATTAATAAATCATATAAGCAACGTCATATGAAAATGGGTCTTATGCTATATGCTGACAGGGTAGCTCCTGACAAGACTGCACTATGAGCAGTCTCGACTGGAGCTACCCTGTCCACTAATGACACTATGAAACCGTGCATGACTATATAGCAGACCCATTTTCGAATGACGATGGTCAAATGTCATAAATACTTCTACTTTATTATAATATAGAGTATAATACTTTATTGAAACATTACTTTTATCTACAAATCCATATTTGCTCGCAATACAATGCTTAAGTTGCATATTGACATAAGTAGAAAGTTTCCAAAGGACATAAATTACAAACCAATCTGTATATGTACACAAGGATGTAAATGAAAATGAAACCACTTGATAAACAGTTAGATACTTATTTCTCAATAAGTTAAACTTTAACTACTGTCAGTAACTAAATGAACATTTTACCATTAAAAACAACAACAAAAAACTACAGAAGTGGAACACCTCAACTGACATATTGGTAGTAGGTGTGCTCAAAGGGAATATAGATTTAGCACCATATCTGACATGATTTTTGTCATATTAATGAACATCAGTTATGCTACCCACACATTTACTGAGCAAGATCAGCTGATCTTAACAATCTACTAGTACTATTAGTGCATTTACTTTTTCCAGTTACTGTTCTACTTGAATAAGAGGTAGGGAATGACAGCCAAATATGTTTTCATTACCAATTCTGTTTGTTTGTTTTGTTGGATTTTTCACTGTTTTCAACAGTATTTCGGTCATATCACAGTGTTCAGTTAACCAACTCACTTTTTCCTAGGTAAGCTGGTTTAACCCTTTGCATGCTGGGAAATATGTGATCTGCTAAAATGTCGTCTGCTGAATTTCTTAGATCATCATTTCTTCATTTCTTTTCAAAGACCACTATCAGAATAGCAAACAGTTTGGATCCTGATGAGACGCCACGTTCTGTGGCGTCTCATCTGGATCCAAACTGTTTGCAAAGGCCTTCAAAATCCGGTTCCAGCGCTCAAAGGGTTAACAGCACTAAGTGCACATATCTATGCCAGAAACTGACAAATGCCCAAGGTAGGGCGAGAATGGCCATAGAAAGGATTTCTTGACCAATCCCCAAAAAGATATGTGACCCGATCGGGTATTGAACCAGCGATCCTGCATTGTGTCGTGTTCTGAGAAATCTGGTCAAAATGCTTGTGCAGTCCGCACAGGCTAATCAGGGATGACAATTTCCGCTTTTATGGAATTTTTCATTTAAATGATGTCTCTTCTAAGCGAAAATCCAGTTTAGGCGGAAAGTGTCGTCCATGATTAGCCTGTGCAGACTGCACAGGCTAATCTGGGATGACACTTTACGCACATGCATTTTGTCCAGTTTTCTCAGAATGCGACTCAATTTGTAGTCCAGCTCTCTACCAACCCAGCCTGACATGACCAATTCTAACGCAATTTATGCAAGAACTTTGAGGCTAAAACTCTCTGGATTGACAGTCCAGTGCTCTACCAAGTGAGCTACCTGGGCAAAGCTACACTTGGCTAAGAACTGTTCAGGTAGGCTACAATCACATTAAAGCGTTGACTAATAAAATCAGCAAGTATATTTGACAAAGTGTGAACCATTAATCAGCGTGGTTTTGTCAGTGGCATCCTGTCTCCTCAACATTATTGTTTCCTCTTGCCTCTCCTTGGGATTGGCTCTTCGCCTGTAGCAAAACATACAACCACAATGAATTGAGCCTCGTACTGGGAAAATTGGGATTAATGCATCTGCGGAATGTGTCGTCCCAGATAAGGGTGTTCAGTAAACATAGGCTAATCATGGACCACACTTTCCCCCTTAACTGCTTTTTGCTGAGAAGAGACTGCACAGGCTAATCTGGGAGGACACTTTACGCACACGCATTTAGCCCAGTTTTTTTTCAGAACGAGGCTCGATTACCCACAACCCAAGTGCAGTCTCTGCAAAAGTTTGCCCGCCCTCAAACAAAGACAGTAAAATTGGCAGAGGTCCAGGAAAAAAAGCCAGGAAACTGGCTCTCATTGCGGTAAAAAATTCAAGTCAAGTACCAATTTGTAGTTGACTGGCCATTGAATTGAAATTTGGGCCAGAAATAGTTACAAGATTACCAGACCATGTGGTCAGAAATAGTTTAAAGACTTTTGCAGGGACTGCAACAGGTAATGTAAAACTATTACAATATTTATATCAAACAGGCAATGCCAGACATGTAGTATAGCCAAAACAACACACAAGGTCAGACATATATTTGTTTAAGCAGACAGGTTTTACACCAAAATCAACGGGCAATGTCATAAATTGATATCACCAATGTAAAGATATTGTCAGTCACTACTTCACTATACAAAATGAATACAGATTGAAAACATTTTTCAATTTACATTTTTGAAAACTTTTACCGTCATTTTTCAATTTACATTTTTTTAAACTTTTACCGTATTTTATTATTTACAGCTTTCCATTCTCAATTCTTACCTGCGACACATGATGAAGATAACAGCGATGATCACTAACAGTACCACAAGAGCAACGACAACGCCAATAATCACACCAGCATCATTAGACCCGGGCATTACTGAAAATAATTTGTAGGCATGTTATTAACTGAGAGGCGGCTAAAAAATAATCAACCAATGTTTGTTTCTCACCATTTTAGTTGGATGTGTTGCCTTAAGCAAGACAGCTTATGTGAAATAGGGACAAGCATACCTTGCACAATTAGAAGTATGATCCGGACAAACGTTAAGTAAGACAATAAGCAAAGGGCAATAACTCCAAACGTATGAGGGGCACAATAATGGTTCTTGTGCACACAACTGCCCCTCAATGAGATCTATCAACCTATATTGCAAGCTGATAACTTAAGCTATAATAGTTTCAAGCTAAATGCTCTGCACAAGACATAGGGACGCCATCGAAAAAAGTAACACTTATAAGTCACCTAGTCAGGCAAGACAAAACTAGGGGAGGGAGGAAGGGGGCGTGAATGCATAAGAATTAACTATAATAAAAAAAAAAGTAATGTTATATACTCAAGTAAAAAGAAAATATCTTTCACAATTTAAACAAGAGGGCCAAGATGGCCCTAGTTCGCTCACCTGAGGAGTCGGTTCATAATATAAATAATTCCTTTATCAACTTGATAACTCATATAGTTCATATCAATAAATTAAGTTGCACAAGTGGTCAAAAATTGAAGGTCATTAAAGTGCATAAATTCATTTTTAGGAATTGAGTTGAATTATATATAATCCCAACCCAGAGTCAATCAAGATAAACATTCTGACTAAATTTCATAAAGATCTGATAAACTGTGACCTCTATCGTCTACAGGAAGTTTTACTATGATTTGACCAGATGACCTACTTTATGACCTCAGATGACCCATATACAATCCCAAGCCAGATTTCATCAATTAATACATTCTGACAAAATTTCATTAAGACGTGATGAAAACTGTGACCTCTTTCATCTACACAAGGTTTTACTAGAATTGGCCCGGTGACCTAATTTTTGACCCCAGATGACCCATATACGATCCAAAATCAGATATTATCAAGATAAACATTCTGACCATATTTCATTAAGATCAGATGAAAACTATGACCTCTATTGTCTACACAAGGTTTTTCTATGATTTGACCTAGTGACCTAGTTTCTGACCCCAGATGACCCAAATACAATCCCAATCCAGATTTCATCAAGATAAACATTCTGACAAAGTTTCATAAAGATCTGATGGAAACTGTGACCTCTATTGTCTACACAAGGTTTTTCTATGATTTGACCTAGTGACCTAGTTTTTGACCCCAGATGACCCAAATACAATCCCAACCCAGATTTCATCAAGATAAACATTCTCAACAAATTTCATAAAGATTGGATGAAAACTGTGACCTGTACTGTCTACACAAACAAATTGTTGACGCACGCACGCACACACGCACGACGGACGCCGGACATCACACGGTCACATAAGCTCACCATGTCACTTCGTGACAGGTGAGCTAAAAAGTTACCTTGGAAAGAGTGAAATCTACTCAAAATATTAAGCAAATATGAGATTACATTATACAATATGAGATTTTATTAGCCAATTTGAGATTTTAATAGTTATTGGCTATTTTTCTTGCTGGTAAATCTTACATAGGCTCAGCCGATCGTTGACAATAATGCTAAATGAAAATGTAGCCTGGTGGAATCAGAACATAAGAAATGACACCTGTAGTCAAACAATAACAGTTTGTGTGCTGGAACAAAACATGACTTTGTCCATTATGTATAAATTAAGCCCCTATTGATTAAGCTCAGACTTTATACGCATTAAATTACTAGCCTGAATTTTGCTCTATTTGAGATTATATTATTCAATTTGAGATGTTATTAGCCAATTTTAGATGTTTGTAGTTATTGGCTATTTTGCTTCTAAAATAGTAAATCTTACATACATGTAGGCTCAACTTCTTGTTGACAATAATGCTAAATGAAAATGTAGCCTGGTTGAATCAGTACATAAGAAATGACACCTGTAGTCAAACAATAACAGTTTGTGTGCTGAAACAAAACATGACTTTGTCCATTACATATGTATGTATAAATTAAGCCCCTATTGATTAAGCTCAGACTTTATACGCATTAAATTACTGGGTACATGTACGAGCTTGATTTTTGTTCTATTTTTAAATATTATACTGTTTTTATTCAGGGACAAGATGTATTTTAAGTACTGATACTTTTGTGGCATAAACTTTGATCTATTTAACTTTCTGTACTGAAACTAATATATATTAATCTTACAGTTTCAGGTACAGTACAGCCCACGCGAAACAAACATATTTCCGATCCGCGGCGGCAAGGAGAACGAGTCGATGCCGAGTCGGCCGTAAAAGCTGCGTCAGTTCGCGGCAGCGCGTCGCATTTCCCCACGATGCTTTGCATCTGTCCGCCGCAACATGCCGAGGCAAGCCGCGGTCCGCGATATGACGCCGAGTCGATGCGCATCATAAAATAAAAATCTTTTGAAAATTATTAGTTAGTCAATAAATTTTAAAAGAACAATTATAATAATATTTAAAATCATAATTTATTTAATGTGCGCGGATTCAAAATAGATAAAATAGTTAATCGAATTATGAAGTCGTCCATGAAAAAAAATAAAAAAATTCGACCAAGATCGACCGATCCTGTAGTAATGTTTTTGTATAGAAAACTCGTGGTTTTACGACAAGCGAAACATCGTCTTTTAACTGATACTTACCAATTAATATAATCACAGTTTGCAACCTTACTCTTGTTTTTATTTTGATAATTTAATCCAAAGTTTTCATGTTAGCAGGTGGTTATTTATACTGAACATGTAAACAAAGGATCAATGAAATTATTAAAAGTATCGCACAAATTCGCAATCTTCCGCTTCCGCTTCCTGTCTGAAGCCATAAAGTTACACCGTTCTTGCCGACAAAATTGGCTTCCTTTGTTTAGCAATCAACCCGCTAACCCAATCGTGTGTTTGTTACTCAATGACAATCGTCCAATTTTGTAATCGCACGTGCATAGCTTCGCCTTTCGAATCTTTTTCAGAAAACGGAGGTGGAGTTTAACGGTAAATTGAACAAGTGTTTAACACAAGTTGAGTTCCGTAATTACTCGGTCTAAGCTGGGAAAGGACAAATTAATTTATCTCGGATTTTCCGAGAAAGGACGATTAGTTCCGATTTACCAACTTCTTGTACAGTTCCTAACAATTGCGAACGCGTACGTGTGTTTACGAAATTCTTGAAACACATTTATAGTAAATAAAGGCACAGTGTTGGATTATTACTAGCTATTAAATTGCAAGGTAATAGTATTTTTCATTTTATTTGTTCAATATAATTAAAATGTTTAACAATATAGTTGCGTCACAGGTTTCGCGTCACAGAATCGGAAAGGAATTTGATGGGGTCGCAAATTTATTGATGCTGATTTTCCAAGTGTCTTGTAATTTTGACGATATATCTTTTCACTCAATCCGCTGCGTACGTACATGTATGCGGCAGATTTATTCCGCGAAAGTACGCGAGGTTAATACAGACTCGGCGTCATTGCGCGGATCGATGCCGAGTGCCTCGGCGATTCGCCGCGTGAACATGCGACGCGGCCGTCGAGTACTAACGATTCTGGCCGCGGCGTACCCGCGGACTTTGTTGGTTCCGCGTGGGCTGTACTGTATATTGGTCAGAATAAGGACAATAATTTTGAGATTTACTTATACTTCGTGTGCACCTGACAACAAACAAATAGGCAAACATTTGTCTACAAGCAGCTGTAGTGCTAATATGCCAAAATCAGCTTAGAAATAACATGTCTATATATCATTTTGTATTAGTCCATAAATGACATCTTTTTGATAAATATCAATAAAATAACCAAAACTAATGTTAATAATAAAACTCATATCATTTAATCTGCATTCTAAAGCATATTGCACCATCATATGTACAAGTTCACGTCATAAAGCAAATGTGTTCCTTGGAAGCCAAAATGCCCTAAAAATCAGCATATGTGCAAAGAAGGTTGATAAGCCCTTATGGCTCTCAACTGACAAAATTGGCACACAAACGCTGGTAAAAAACACCAGACAATTTTGATGTGTTACATTTACATTATATTTGAGCCTTGCTCTGGGAAAACAGGGCTTCATGCATGTGCGTTAAGTGTCATCCCAGATTAGCCTGTGCAGTCCACACAGGCTTATCAGGGACAACACTTTTCCACCTAAATTATTTTTGCTTAGAAGAGACCTACTTTACCAAAAAAATACCATAAAAGCCGAAAGTGCCAGCACAGGCTAATCTGGGACTATACTCTACGTGCATGCATTAAGCACCATTTTCCTGGAACACAGCTCATTTCTAATAACATTACACAAAGTCTGAACAATTGTACACAATTCTTAACATACTTGCAGTTTTTATTTCAAATTCCTAGCACTTTAAAAAAAGTCCTTTCATTCACACATTCAATTACTTCCTCCTTAACATGTAATCATACTATTTCAGGTATTTTGAAGATACCTGTTGACCCTAAATTAACAATAAATTTGTCGCAATTTTTAAGTTTCTTTCCGGAGTCACAAATAAGATGCACATCACTGTCAACTACCTGATAAACATTATGTATAAACGCAACTAACCCCAAACATCATTAATTTATGTAAAATGTCTGTAAATCTAGCCACTATAAGATTATAACAGTAAATAAAAACATCACCAGGCACATTGTACACAGGGTACTCAAATTTATTAACTTAGTCATCTGCGTTACCATCTGATACAAATAAACTACCTAATGGGCAGCTTTAAAATGATCCAAGGTTTCTTATAAATGTAAATAAACAATTGGGCTTTTGAATGCAATAGGGAAGTATTATTTACAGACAGGTGGAGGGAGGATGGGAAATGAATGAAATTGAACAGATTATGTTAATATTAGCAGCAGGCATGCTGTTCACTCTTCAGTAGTTTTATGAAAAATGTTTTTTAATCAAATTTGGGACCCACATTTGGCCCCATATCGAATTCCCAATCGAAAAATATATATATTTCCAAAATGGCTGCCTAAAATTCCCAATGGAAGGTTTCCAGAATTTAAAAAATAAATAAAATTGCATCCAGCTCTATAAGTTGAACCTTAGTATATATAATATTGAAAAACTATTTTACCGGTATTAAAAAAATTCAGCTCATTGAACAATAATCTAACTGACATTGTTTTAACAGGGTGAGTGTAGGTACAATCCTTTAATGAATGAAGTACACCATAATGATTTTTCTTACATGTATTTTAAGTCATACTCACAGCAAAACTATGCAATGAAAAAAAATCCTTATTTTGCAACAATTAAGACCTAAACCTTCACTTATTTTTTCGTTCAAAATCAGGGCCGGTATTCGGCCCAATTTCAAAAGGAAAAAAGTATATATTTTTCCTAAATGGGACCTAAAAANCTCTATAAGTTGAACCTTACTAAATATAATATTGAAAACACTTGTAATCTCAATTTTGAAGCAATTTTTAGCAAAACAACAACACAAATTTCCCAATTTTAGTAAATATGCCGCGATTTTTCCCAATCTAAAGGGATCCGGTCCCATTCCCAAAATGGAGGAAAAAATAACACTGACCTTCCTGTCTGCGTTCCCATCAAATGGGCGTGTAAAAGGTTTTGATTTTTAATAATCTCTCTCACAATTCCCGATGATGATTGTGGCTTCGATTGATTTCAAATCAGGTCTTCATTGCAGAAATGGAGTCAGATACAGTTCAATTTTTTATGTTTCCCCAAATCATTTTTTGCAAAGTTAATCAACAATACCAAATTTATTGTTCAAACAGGTTAAAGCTCCATTAACTTTCAAAATCAACAAATATTTTGTAACATATTTCGTAAAAAAAAGTTAACCCAAAACGAATCAGTGTTCCTTACAGCAATTGCCAAAATTTCAACACTAGATGTGGTCTAGTTACATAGATTTAACTAGATACAAAATGCATGTTTTTATTTTTTGTTGCACAATATATCCCATTTTAATTTCCCACAATGATATCCTAACATGTATGTCTAACTGTATTCCATTCTCTCTTTTTATAAAAAAAAACAAAAACAGACATGATTTGACCTTTGAACTCCATGTGTGACCTTGCTGCGATGACTTTAAACAAATGATGCTTGTTTTTGCACAAGAAGCATCGTTGTGATATAATTATCATGTGAGCAAATTTATTCCAAAATCCAATTATGCACAATTAACTTGAAGTACAGAAATCTTTGGATTGGGAGAAATTGCTTTGATTTGACTAAAATTGGGAAATTGGTGTATGTTATTTTTTGCTTTCAAATGCTTTAAAATTGAGAATATTTAAAATTGAGAATAAGTGTTACTAAGGTTCAACCCATCAAGCTGGATAGGGAATTCAAATAAATATTGCTTTTTTTTGAAACCTTTAAATGGGATTTAAAGGCAGTCATTTGGAAAAAAGATGCACTTTTTGACATTCGGAAGGGGCCAAATAACAGCCTAAAATTTGCCCCCCAAAAAACCATTGCAATGCGACCTTGATCTCTCACATTATCTTTGATCTGTTGCCTGGAAAAATTTGCCTTGATATCATGAGCATTAGCGCCAATTTATTCCAAAATCCGGTCATGTAAAACATAGTAAAGAAACAGACAAGAACAGCCATTATCACGTCCAACTTGCGTTTTTTTCACCATTTTGGGAATGGGGCCAAGTCCCTTCCTTTGTTTCGGGAAAAATCGCAGTGTTTTGACCAAAATTGGGAAATTAGTATTGTTGTTGTTCTGCTAACAAATGCTTAAAAATTGATAATCAAAGTGTTTTCAATACTATATTTACTATGGGTCAACTTATAGAGCTGGATGGGAGATGAACTCAATGTTGAGATCTAAATAATTTTTTTTTTTTTTTTTTTT
>VMBQ01005514.1:56404-68723 GCA_007657795.1 Dreissena rostriformis | reverse complement strand
CTCGGCGTTGATTTTCCGGTAAATCCGCTGGGTAAAGTGGAACACGCACCCCTTTATCAAAGTCCTCGGAAAACAACTCTCTAATAGCCTGCCAGGTTGCTGAAAATAGAAAATAAATAAAAAATAATAGTAATCCAACATGTTTATTAAGTGAATAAACTGCCAACACTACCCAACCGACCTTGTTGTTTTGTTCGAAGGTCCCTGTCAGGTTTAGAATTCTTTGGTTAAGCTCCCCAATCTTCTTCCTTTGAGTTATGGTGTGCTCACGCACACTTTGAAACATAAAATTGAGGCTCTTGTTCAGTCTCTCATGCCATTGATGCTCCCGAAACTCTTCGGCCTCTCTCTGAAGGTAGTAAAAGACAATCTTGGAATAGCCTACCTGATGTGAGATCTGTGATACCACTGCCTGGAATAGCCTACCTGCTGTGAGATCTCTGTTACGACTTCCTGGTTCTGTTTCATCATCTTGATGATCTCCTTTATTAAAACAAAAATCACAGACTTGAGTGCACATCACCCATAGGCTTTTTTTAGCCGTTAGGTATGGGTCTGTTAAATAAACCATTCACAATTCGAAATGGTAAAAAAAATCCCAATTTGAAAACAAATTCTCATTTTGATTTTTTTTTAAAGAAGTGTGTAATGATTATTATATCTCAATTTTAATTCAATTACATGTAACAAAGTACATATCTGCTATTTAAATGATTTTGTTGTTAGTGTTATAAAGAGTTATATTAAATAANGGCGACAGTACGATATGACTATCGCATTGTCGCCATCGTACTATCGTGCTGTCGCCATCGTATTGTCGCACTGTCGCATTGTCGTCATCGCACTATCGCGTTGGCGCATTGTCGCCATCGTACTTTCGCAGTGTCGCCATCGTATTGTCGCACTGTCGTCGTCGTATTGTCGCACTGTCGCCATCGTACTATCGCGTTCTCGCATTCTGGCTCTCTGGATTTTAATGTGTTACCACGATGGCCCTAACGGTATTCCGTAGTATATCGCACGATATTAGATATGGTGGTGTACAGAAGGCTTGAGAAGCGTAGTGACAAAAATAAATAAGTGTCTACAAATGTTGGATATTGGTTAGTTTCTCGATGTTTTGGTCACGATTTGAAAAAAAAAGTTAGAGTAATTACCTTTAAGACTTATTAAAACAATATACGAAGGATGATATACATTTTGGCATTAACATGTGGTGTTTATCATGTAACTAAACTGAAAGGTATAAACAGTTTTACGATTTCACAAACTGATTTTTTCAATGTATCGCTGTAGCTTGAGATTTGAAGAATGTGAACACCATAAGACACAACGGATCTCTCAGTAACCCGTAATATTCATCAGACCGATTACCGTGAAATACATAAGCCCGAATTGCAATAATAAAGGACATGTAATCTATTCGAATACGAAGTAATTTTATTACAAATAATACTGCAAATGCTTTATGTACGAGCTGTGTACGATTTATAATATTCGGTCTGTTGTTATTTGGGACATGCAGATTTTACAATGATAATAATTATGAACATTTTTTTTTAATAGACTACCTCAGATTTGTAGTTGAGGAATTCTCCTCATAATACACTGCACTGAGTAACTAAATCGTGGATTGTAATACATTGCTAATTGATAGAAGTGTATGTTGGTCTACCACAAGTCTATGGCAATTATCATTTTATAAACTAAGCAATGGGAACATTTCTACAAAGCCACAATCATTATCATCATCGCAACTTTAAGCAAAAGTTATTCTAACCATTCTCACAGATAATTATTAAACCATATTTAATTAGGTCAACAAAGGAAAATTGAAACTCCTACCACCACCATTATCATATATTTATGAATTTTAGTAAATATCCTGGATGTACAGTTTTCACCAGTAAATATTATAATCTTACCAGGACCATGTGAATTTTACGACAGCACATCCAGCGGCACAGTCATTTTATTATCCCCCGCCATAGGCGGAGGGATATTGTTTTGGCGTTGTTCGTCCGTCCTTCCGTCCGTCCGTCCGGCACTTTTGTGTCCGGAGCCATATCTTGTACACCATCTGTTAATAACGGAGTTATGGCCCTTTGTATATTGAAAACATGCTTTTTACTATAGGCACTTTTGTGTCCGGAGCCATATCTTGGAAGTGCTTTGGCGGATTTCGTTGAAACTTGGTATGAGTATATACATGGACAAGAGGATGATGCAAGCCAAATGGCATTGTACACCATTTATTAATAACGGAGTTATGACCCTTTGTATCTTGAAAAAATGCTTTTTACTATAAGCTTAAAGCTGTCCGGAGCCATATCTTGCAAGTGCTTTTGCGGATTTCATTGAAACTTGGTATGAGTATATATATGGATAAGAGAATGATGCACGCCAAATGGCATTGTACCTCATCTGTTAATAACAGAGTTATGGCCCTTTGTATCTTGAAAAAATCTTTTTACTGTAAGCTTAGAGCTTTATCTCCATTAACACATGAGCCAGAGCCATGAAACTTGCCATAATTGTTCTTAATTATCTGGGGGTGCTTCACGTTCAACCCCCATAATCCTAAGGGCTAAGGTCAAGGTCACACATTGAGGTCAAATTCGTTTTATTTATTTTTGTTGTTAACTATTATATTTATGAAGTAAACCACTGGCGGGGGATATCAATTCAACGAATTTGCTTGTTTATTAAGGTTTACACTTCTCACGGACAATTTACAGGTTCAACAAGAAAAATAAGACACCTCTAACAGAATGATGATTTCAGATTATCCTTTGTTCTTACACTTCTCACTTGCAATTAGAAATTTTCCCATGATACATATACAAAAATAACATCGAAAGAAATAAGCTGGCCTTCTCATCGGCTATAATTCTTATCTTACTATGACACTTATTAGATATAACCATCAATAATATTACAATTTTATTCAAAACGGTGTTCTTACACTTCTCACGGTCAATTATTCTAACCTGACCATGAGAAATATATGCCACTACCACCGCTACCGGAATCATTATTAAAGTATATAAGTTAGTCTAACAGTTCTCGTGGTCAATACTTCTTACCTAGCCATGATAAATATAGGAATCAACCACCGCCAGCATCATTATTTGCTTTGCACTTCTCATTTGAAAACATTTTACCTAACAATGAGAAATATATGATACCACCACTACAATACTCATTATTTTGGTCATTGGATTGGTCTTGCACTCTTTCAGCGGACTTATTCTTACCTAACAATGGGAGATATAAGACACTTCTATTAGCATAACTTTTTTAATAAGTTGGTCTTACAATTTTCACGAGCAAAAAGTCTTACCTTACTATGAGAGATACATGCCACAACCACCACCGGCACCATTATTGAGGTCAATATGCTGGTCTTACACTTCTCGCCGGCAAGAATTCTTATCAAACAATTAGAAATATATGTCAATACTAGTTAAAGAAAAATGAATAATCATCCTGCGACTCAGTCTTATCTAGAAGATACATCGGAAAACACATCTTGACCAAAACATCGTAAAGTTGACATCAGTTAGTATGGTTACTGTTTTCTCAAACATTACACCAATGAGTCCCTAAAGATCGACCTGTTGTAGTAAATGCCATTGACTTCTTGTTTAAACTCAAGAATTTAAGCACGGTAAGCTTCGCTAACAAATGGTGAATGTTGCAAGTGTAAGTGTACTTGTTTTGCATACTTGAATATTTCTCATTGTGGATTTTGGCAAACTGTAGCAACCTTTGATCGGAGCTACATGTCGCGCTTAAAGTCATATTTCGCAAGGCTTACGCTACATCAAACTCCTCGCATCCGCCTGGGTAAACGGTAGCCACTGCATTTACAATCAAAATCCTTCAATATCTTGACGGATTTCTAAATTGTGAGATACTTACAAAATAATATAAACGTCGAATTATCTACTTTATAGAACTTTTTATATAGGGTTTAGTAAAAAATATTAACGATAATAAAAATCAAAACGTAATATCATTCAAACATTCAAATTAAATTGGAAAACCCACCATCAAGTGTTGTGTAAAGGTGGTAGAAATAATATATGATAGAGCTATTCTCGAAACCACACATATCTCGGTGCGGAGGTTGATGCTAAATATTGGAGTCAACTATAAATGTCGCAAAACTTCCTAGTACGGAATACCGTTATTGCCATCGTGGTTACACATTAAAATCCATTGTCGCCATCGGACTATCGCGTTGTCGCATTGTCGCCATCGTTATATCGCACTGTCGCCATCGTATTGTCGCACTGTCGTCATCGTATAATCGCATTGTCGCCATCGTACTATCCCGATGTCGCATTGTCGCCCTCTGGATTTTAATGTGTAACCACGATGTCACTAACGGTATTCCGTATCCTTGCGCTCGGCACTTCTGAGTGTTGATGTTTTCTTTACAATTAAAATCTGTCGGATCACTTTCTTTCCATTTTTTTTTGGTTTAGAACACACACACTTTAGAAAGTGTCGATCATCCTTAATTGTCATATCTAATTACGGACGTCGAAATCAACCGCACAATAATTGTTGTTCGCAACGTATGTATGACTGTCTAATTCGACCATAACCATAGTATTAAATTTAAGGATATATCAATAGTAAGAAAACATGCGCAAAACAGCCTGACTCCTATTTCTGTTACTGGCGCCCTTATGTACCACAATTGATTGCTATTGTCAGACGAAATCCATATCAGAACTATACACATGTTGTTGTTTTTTTTATTTCGAAAAATAAATTTTAAAAAATACATTTGAACGTTTTTGTTATTGGATTTGCTTCTTTCTAGTTCGAAATGCAAGAAAATAAAACTGATGGAAAACATGTTTGATCTCCACTCGTTAATGAATATCTTGCGGCAAGCTTTCAACATTGAATTAATTTTAAAACATGACTGTTAGCAATGTTACTTGATTAAAATACACGAAATTCTTTTATGCGTGATAATAATGGAATACAAATAAATATAAAACATTGCGTTGGAGTTCTACCTGTGAAAATCATTTGTCCCACCGGATCAGTTGTTTTATCATTGGCAGTTATCACATCAGTACCGTGTATTAACTTCTTAATATTGTATCAGGTAGCAACTTATATAAGTGCGTTATGTTGATTTGTTTAAGTCATTTATCTGTAATTGAGAACTCAAAAATGCACATATACATTCATCCCAACCTCCAAAAATAGATCTTATATAAGCTAAATTGTATATTTATCTGTAAAACGAGTAGATTTTCAGGTGACATTCTAGTTTCTTTTGATAAAATACATACGTTTAACACGGAAATTAGCTATCGATATTATATGTGGCGTGTTCTGAGCGTGTTCTGAGAAAACTGGGCAAAATGCTTGTGCGTAAATTGTCATCCCAGATTAGCCTGTGCAGTTCGACAATTTCCGCCTAAATTGGATTTTTGCTAAGAAGAGACTTCATGTAAACGAAAAATGTCATAAAAGCGGAAATTGTCGTCCCTGATAAGCCTGTGCGAACTGCACAGGCTAATCTGGGATGACAATTTACGCACAAGCATTATGTCCAGTTTTCTCAGAACACGACATATATTACAGGTCATGTAGTAGTCTTCAGCGCTCACGGACTCAACGTTTTGGGGAATCGTGTCAATGCGTTCCCAACTGTGGTCTTCAACGAGGGGAATGCGTACAATGCATACACTGGACACTTCACAGCACCTGTGGACGGGATATACCACTTCACTGCCAAAATCTGCACTACCAGTGGAACCAGTCTTGTTTTTTACATGGAAAAAGGCAGCGCAAGCATGAGTGGCGTACTCCGTCTGTCAGCTACATATCAATACAGTTATAACCAAGTGTCGTGTACTTCGCAATCTAGTTCTGTGAAGTTAACCAGGAATGAGCACGTGTGGGTGCTAATGCTAGGTTCATACACATCATCAAATATTTATGAAACTGATCTAGCTTGGAATTTATTTACTGGAACGCTGATCCAAGAGCTTTAATAAATTCACGAAATCTTTACGGTTTCTTTGTCTTCTCCGAGTAGCGTGTAGAATACATACAGTCTGGTATCCGACCCATCGTATCAAAACACTACGTCAGTAGTTACAACACCCAATAGATATAAACCATCGTTAATAAACACTTTAATTGACCATACTTCTGAACGAATCAGATTGAATACAAAGATTAAACAAAAAAAATCAACGCTAGATGTGCTCTGGTAACATAGATTTAACAAGATACAAAATGCTCTTTTTTATAGTTTGTGGTACAATACATGTATATTCCATTTTAATTTCCCGCAACGATATCTATTCATACGATACACGAACACTAAATTGGTACATGAACATGTTTCGAATATAGTGTACCACAAAAAAATAAAAAAGAACATTTTGTATCTTGTTAAATCTATGTTACCAGACCACATCTAGCGTTGAAATTTTGGCTATTGCTATAAGGAACAATGATTGTTTATGCCCTCGAAGGTAGGCATATAGTGATCGCACTGTTCGTCTGTCCATCTGTCTGTCCGTCTGAAATTCCGTCACTTTTTGCGTTTAGGTATCAAAAAATGTGGAAAAACACTTTGCGTTTAGGTTTAGAAAAATGTGGAAAAAGGGGGCATATGTCATCCTATGGTGACAAGCCTTTTTTATTCTATTGTGGTACAATATATTCAACACATGTTCATGTACCAATTTAGTGTTCGCTTGTCGAATGAATATATATCGTTGCGGGAAATTAAAATGGGATACATTGTACCACAAAAAATAAAAAAGAACATTTTGTATCTTGTTAAATCTATGTTACCAGACCACATCTAGCGTTGAAATTTTGGCTATTGCTATAAGGAACAATGATTTTTGTATGGGTTAACTTTATTTTTCGAAAAAAATTACGAAATATTCGTTGATGTTGAGTGTTAATGGGGCACTATATGAATCAGTGGCTTAAGAAACATTTTGCTTACACAGTTAACACTGTTCTTTGAAAACCGGGCATATCTTGATCATTTTAAGGGACAAATTATGTGTTATTCAGGAAAATTGAAGTATTGTTTTGCCAGATGTATTACCATCGATCTTTATGTACTCAGTTTCTGAATAGATGATATATATGTGTATGTCATAAAATACTTTCCCATTTGCATGTTATAAAATGCAATTGATTCTTTTGTTTTCTCATATGTGTAAATTTCACTTTGTATTCCGTGAGTTTCCATTCTCAAACATTACCTGGTATTTTACTAAATTGAACGTTTTTGTAGAATACTTTCAGTTCTTATTTGAATATATCAAAAGTATATTATGATAACAAGAGTACACTGGTAATTTAGAGTACCCAAAATGGCTGTTGCTCTTTGTTGGGAGGTTTGCATGATGCTTGACATATAACAGAGTATTTAAGGTCTTTTTTTTTAATGTTTTTTTATATGACTTTAATTTGTAATTGTGCACGTTTTATACTCATTTGTTTTCATGTTATTATATATTTTTTGGAACTGTTGTTTTTATGCTGTTTTGTGGGATGCTAGGTTTGTTTTCATTGAATAATTAATTTATTGAATTTGGGAATGCATTTTTACTGTTCAACAAATTACCACAATGACAAGAAAAGATCTGCCTTAAACAAGAGAAGCACCAAAGATTGTCATTGTCATAAAGGCAGACTTGGTTTCAAGGAATGTTATAAGAGATCCAGCCTACCCTGGAAATGTGTAATTGTACGGACCGCCATGATATGACTAAAATGATGTTGAAAATGGCGAACAAATAAAAACAATAAACAAATCCTTGCAAAATGAGTATCAACAGATAATTTTTAGTAGAAAACAAGAGTTTTCTGCCTTTCAAGTTGTGTTACCTCCCTTGCAGGTCCTACTGGGCCCAGCGTAGCAGGGTACCTGACAGCCGGTACCCGGTCCACCATGCCTGACCAGCCCCCTCCAATTGATCACCATGACGACCACAACTGAGTGACAACCCAGTCCAGAGAGAAATAGCAGGGTGTGGCATTATATTCATTTTTGTCCTGGAAATATGTTAGATAAAGTTGACATTTTAAGATAAATTGTGAAGGGATAAATACGTTTTGCCAACTCCAACTGACATTGTAAGAGATATATNCGATTCACTTCAAATTGATACTGGACCTCTCTTATGACAATACGGTCAATCTCAACCATGCATGGCCCCATTCCCAACCCTGGGGCGCCCCGCCCACATAGGCCACACCCACCCAAAATTGCCTTTTACTATAATTTCTTCATTTCTACTCGGATTCACTTCAAATTGATACTGAACTTCTATTATGACAATATGGTCAATCTCAACTATGCATGGTCCCATTACCAACCCTGGGGCGCCCCCCCCCACCCCCACATAGACCACACCCACTCAAAATTGCCTTTTACTATAATTTCTTCATTTCTACACCGATTCACTTCAAATTGATACTGAACCTCTCTTATGAAAATACGGTCATTCTCAACTATGCATGACCCCATAACCAACCCTGGGGCGCCCCGCCCACATAGGCCACACCCACCCAAAACTGCCTTTTACTATAATTTCTTCATTTCTACACCGATTCACTTCAAATTGACAATACGGTCAATCTCAACTATGCATGGCCCCATTAACAACCCTGGGGCGCCCTGCCCACTAGGTCACACCCACCCGAAATTGCCTTTTACTATAACTTCTTCATTTCTACACCAATTCACTCCTAATTGATACTGAACTTCTCTTATGACAATACGGTCAATCTTAACTATGCATGGCCCCATTACCAACCCTGGGGCACACCTAGGTCAAACATTCAGCGTGGGGATACGCTTCGGCCTCTGCCGCGCCATTTCTAGTTGATTAATGTTTTTACTTTCACAATATAGGGTAAAAACTTGATTGGCGTTCAATTAAAGATGCTTTTCAACGGGATGGGACAAGGAAAAGACTTCACATTACCATCGATCTTCCTGAACCATTTTGTCACTAGAATTGCTTCCTGGTTTATTTGCAAGTATGTTTCAATCTATTCATATTTCAATTGTTTTTTCAATAATTCGTCAATCACCAAGATTTAGCGAGAGTCGTTTGTTCTTTTGATAATGTTCATTTTCTTCATAACAATGCCATGTCCAAGCAAATAAGCAAAGAAAACAGAAACAGTTCCAAAGACCAATGTTGAATGGAAGATTGGTAAACGAAAGCCAACTTTGCTCATTTAAAAATGCTACTAATACATTATGCAACTAGAAATGGCGCGGCAGAGGCCGACGCGTATCCCCACACCGAATGTTTGACCTAGGTGTGCCCCAGGGTTGGTAATGGGGCCATGCAGAGTCGAGATTGACCGTATTGTCATAGAGAAGTTCAGTATCAATTAGAAGTGAATTGGTGTAGAAATGAAGAAGTTATAGTGAAGGCAATTTTGGGTGGGTGTGACCTTTGTGGGCAGGTGCCCCAGGGTTGGTAATGGGGCCATGCATAGTTGAGATTGACCGTATTGTCATAAGAGAAGTTCAGTATCAATTTGAAGTGAATCCGTGTAGAAATGAAGAAATTATAGTAAAGGCAATTTTGGGTGGGTGTGGTCTATGTGGGCGGGGCGCCCCAGGGTTGGTTATGGGGCCATGCATAGTTGAGATTGACCCTAATGTCATAAGAGAAGTTCAGTATCAATTTGAAGTGAATCCGTGTAGAAATGAAAAAATTATAGTAAATGGAAATTTTTGGTGGGTGTGGCCTATGTGGGCGGGGCGCCCCAGGGTTGGGAATGGGGCCATGCATGGTTGAGATTGACCGTATTGTCATAAGAGAGGTCCAGTATCAATTTGAAGTGAATCGGTGTAGAAATAAAGAAGTAAATGTAAAATAACCTAAAAAAATGAGTGATAATTTCTGACGCGGCCCCACCCCAACCCCTATAACTTTTGACCCAGGGGTCAGATCAAAATTCCAAATAGTGCAGGGTCGCACATATGCTCATAGCTACCATGTGTGTAAGTTTCAAGGTTCTAGTGCTAATAGTGTAGGAGGAGATATTGGCCAGGACGGACGGACAGACGGACGGACAGACGGACGGACGGACGGACGGCGGAGATCACCACAATATCCCCACCTTTTTTTCAAAAAGTGTGGGGATAATTATACTACCAATGTAAAATGTGGAGGTTTCAAAATCACTTGCTTTCTGGAACCGCTTTAGAAATATGCAGCGCGATCAGTCTTACTCCAACCTTTTCACCTCCATTTTTTTATGAATTTACATGAATCTCAGAAATTATGCCTCTGGTAAACCGATCCATTGAAATTCACATCCCAGACTCACTCAAAGCTTTGTATTCAAATTGATTTTTCTAAGTAACAAAGACACACTATTCATAGTAACATTATTACAAACTAGTTTTAACAATATCCCAGAGCCTCCCTTTGGGAAAACGGGGCTTAATGCATGTGTATAAAGTGTCATCACAGATAAGCCTGTGGGCTAATCAGGGACCACACTTTCTTATTTTATTTATTTTTTCGTTTAAAGGAATACTCTTCTTAACAAAAATCCAGTTTACGCGGAAAGTGTCATCTCAGCCTGTGCCGACTGTACAGACTAATCTGGGACTACACTTTACGCGCTTTAAACCATGTAACAATGTTTTCTCAGAGCGAGGCTCCATGCTATTATCTCCCCTACCTGACTCCTTAAATTTTCTATGAGCTGGCCCATGCTGGCCCCCACCGCACCCATCTCCTCAGAAACATTTGCAAGCCTTGTTGCAAGAATGTTTTTTATTTTCGCATAGTGGGAACTCACCACTTCCTGTAGACATCATCAACAAAGTGTTCACTTCACACATATAAACTTTGATAAATACAGTGCTTTTACTGTTTTATACAACAATGATATCTTCATTTGGCGTTTGAAGAAGTGTGATAATCAACCAGTGGATGAATCATGTGCCCAAAGTTCATATTATGTTTTTTAACAAAGTTGAGCAAATAATGTTCTGACACCATCCGTGTACCCCGAATTGCACCATTAAAGGAAAATCTACGCTCTTTTTAAAAAAACTAAACAAAACAAGAGATGTGTTTGTCAGGAACACAATGCCCTTCTACTGCGCCGCTTTGAAATAAAATTTCTATTTATCATTTGGCAGGTATAGAAATTATCTCCCTTTAAAGCTGATTACTTCCCTTGGATTTTGTTTTTTGACCTTTGACCGTCAAGGATGACCTTGACCTTTCACCACTCAAAATGTGCAGCTCCGTGAGCTACANAATGCTCTCCTTTTTAGCTCACCTGAACACAAAGGTGTGTGTGTGTGATCAACAATTTGGTTCAGACGACATCTAAAACTAAATTGCTGGGAGGGTTTTCATGAAACTTCACAGGAATTATCTTTGGGGACCTTCTTGCCAATCTGTTCAAAACTGGTACGGCCCACTGCATTCGTAAGTTACCAGGGATCACATGATTTATATAGACTTACAAAGCAAAATAATAAAAAATCACTAACGTCAAGGGCCTTGAGGTGTAATATTTGGCATGTACGGGTAATACTGTAAAGGGAACCTCTATTAAGTTTGATCAAATCATGAACCATTGCAAACAATTGCCATGCCTAGAAATTTGCTTGTCTAAATTCACTCTCTTGACTTACATGTACTAGGATTTGAAAAGGTTATCAAATGGATACAAACAAGACATGGGGCATTACCAATGGTAAAGGATTCTTGGAGACACACAATGCATATTAACAAAGAATAAATATATTCACAACTGTGAGGACTTCTTGTCCTTTTTTTGGGCCAAATNTAAATATTTATATCACAAAGCACACGTAGCGTACATATATACACCACAATGGATTCTTACAAAATTCTGGAATTGATGTGGTTCATATTGTCTATGCACGGTCTCTCTACCTCACTCTTGGGTGCTGAAAGTTGTGAGTGCAGCTTCTCTCAACTGCCTTTTCAACTCCTCTGGAGCCAGGGAGGCCAGCTTGGCCTTCAGGTCTTCTTCCTTACTACCGGTACGTAAACTCTGCTGTCCTTGCAGGCTGGCCGCAATTCCGACAGGCTTAACACACGAAATGCCATCTCCTCAATGTGGTCATTATTTGCTAGTTGCTTACCTTTTTAATTTATGTTTTGTGCTGTAACCTGGAGCATAGATTGAATTTTGCACTTACCAGGCAGGCCTACACAATTGTCCATTTCTTAATCATCCATTCCTTCCTCCGTGTATTTTTCCTCAATTCTTTGTGTCCATGGAATGGGGG
>VMBQ01005514.1:30377-54419 GCA_007657795.1 Dreissena rostriformis | reverse complement strand
GTGACCTTGACCTTTGACCTAGTGACCTGAAAATCAATAGGGGTCATCTGCCGGTCATGACCAATGTCCCTATGAAGTTTCGTGATCCAAGGCCTAAGCGTTCTTGAGTAATCATCCGGAAACCATTTTACTGCTTCAGGTCACTGTGACCTTGACCTTTGACCTAGTGACCTGAAAATCAATAGGGGTCATCTGCCAGTCATGACCAATGTCCCTATGAAGTTTCATGATCCCAGGCATAAGCGTTCTTGAGTTATCATCCAGAAACCATTTTCCTATTTCCAGTCACTGTGACCTTGACCTGTGACCTTGACCTTTGACCTAGTGACCTCAAAATCAATAGGGGTCATCTGCCAGTCATGACCAATGTCCCTATGAAGTTTCATGATGCAAGGCATAAGCGTTCTTGAGTTATCATCCGGAAATCATTTTCCTATTTCCAGTCAACCATTTTACTGCTTCAGGTCACTGTGACCTAAAACTTTGACCTCGTGACCTGAAAATCAATAGGGGTCACCTGCCGGTCATGACCAATGTTTCAATGAAATTTCATGATCCCAGGCATAAGCGTTCTTGAGTTATCAGCCGGAAACCATTTTCCTATTTCCAGTAACCATGACCTTGACCTTTGACCTAGTGACATCAAAATGAATAGGGGTCATCTGCAAGTCATGATCAATGTTCCTATGAAGTTTCATGATCCTAGGCCCAAGCGTTCTTGAGTTATCATCCGGAAACCACCTGGTGGACGGACTGACGGACCGACCGACAGACCGACCGACATGTGCAAAGCAATATACCCCCTCTTCTTCGAAGGGGGGCATAATAAGATCACATACCAGTGTTTTTTCTCCATTTTGGGAATGGGGCCAGGGCCCTTTGAATTGGGAAAACTCTTGTAGCCTAGACTAAAATTGAGAAAATGGTGTTTTTGGCAAACAGAAACTTGAAAATTTGACAAGGAAAGTGTTTTCAATATTGTATTAAGTAAGATTCAACTAATAAAGCTGGATAGTGAGATGAACTAAAAGTTGATAGTCTTAATTTTTTTTTTTTAAACTTTCAATTGGGAATTTGAGCTCTTTTGAGAAAAATAGAAACTTTTTGAGATTGGGAATTGGAATTTTATCCCAAAACAACACTGCATACAGACATAAAAAAAGTATGGCCCAAGCACTATAATCCGTACAGGTGAGACTTTCCATTCAAAAATAGTTGAAGATAATACACAATTCCTCATGTAAATTTATCAAAAGTCTTCAATTAAAAAAATAGTAAGTAAACATATGAAATATTTGGCCTTCAAAATAGGAGGTAAGGCTGACTGACCATGTGGAACATACAAGCGAAAGTAGTCCGCAATTGGTTTTATCAATAAAGTTTGAAGCATGTACTGGTACCAACTCATGATTGAAGAAGTGTACTGATTACTTATAAAACTGGTACTCGAGTTTGAGTACAACATCGCTGCAAGATACCAAAGATTTGTTCTCACATATAAATTTGTTTTGTTGGGCGTTTGTCTTTGCCTGCTCGGCAAGGTATTGCCTTAGGCTTTCCCCCATCGCAACCATCATGTCCTTGTGGCTATCCTGGAAGTTTGCCAGGGTGGCCTTGTTGTGGCCCTCCACCTCTTTCAGTCTGCCAACCTTTTCCTGCAGGCTGCTAACATCCACTGCTTCCGTGCCAAGAGTTTGCAGCGACTGAAAGACCATATGTCAAATAAATCTGGAGGATCTATATGTGCTGGGCTCTTGGAAAACAGGGCTTAATGCATGTGCGCAAAGTGTTGTCCCAGATTAGCCTGTGCAGTCCACACAGGCTAATCTAATCAGGGATGACACTTTCTGTCTAAACTGGATTTTTAAAAAAAGAGACTTTCTTTAAACAAAAAATACCATTTAAGTGGAAGGTGCTGTTGCTGTTAAGCCTGCATAGACTGCACAGGCAAATCTGGGATGACACTTCCCAGAACTTAGCTCTTATAATTTATTCAAACTTGCAGCAAACTGTACTGTTTTTTATAACATGAAATGAAGCAGGGAATCAAGTGCTGGTTATTATGCAATAAAGATGTTTGCCGCCCTCCACCCCCCCCCCCTCCTGCTTATATTTTGTTTTAAATAGTTCTAGAGAAATCCTTGATAAAAGACACTGACAGAGTGACCGACTGACACAGTAACAGAGTGACACAGTAACAGAGTGACACAGTAACAGAGTGACACAGCGACAGAGTGAAAAAACCAAAAATAAGCCCCTTAAAAGATTCACACGGAGTTATCTTCATAAAAACAGGGGCCCTGGCCCCATTTCCCTACCTTTTTGTATTTTTTTTTAGCAGCTTGTTTTCCTCTTCTTTCTTCCTGAGCTCATTGTCCTGAAATATTCACATAAATTGTAGACAGAATAATGACTGGAAGGTACATAACCAGGACTTTTTTTATTTTCTGGAACATGTTAATTGTTTTATAAACTTTTCTAAAATCATAAGACAAAATCCAGTGTTACTGTCCTTGGAGTAAAGTTGTTGTCAAGAGTTACTCACCTTGGAGCCCAAAATAGCCCTCATACGGGCGACTGCATTTTTTTTATAATTCTTTCCCATCTGAAAACACAAAATACACAATTGTTTGATTTTTTCTTACAAAATTCAATTCGACACTTTGACAGATCTCTTCAGGTTTTTTTTGGCCGATTTTATAGCTAAAAAACGCCTTTATTCCCAATTTCAAATAGTTGACTGCTTCTCCAAAATGTGCCAAAAAAAATCCCATTTTTTTTTACTTTTTTTAAGAAAGAAGTGTCTTAAATANGAAAAACTTCAGGAAAGGGCAATTCGTTTTATATACAACGACTATAGCACTATAGCATTTGTGTTTTGTTTGTATCTACTTAGCTTAGCTTAGTAACCGCTGTGTTTTAGATGTTTTTTTTTTTTGCATCTTAGCTTAGTTGCCACTGTCTGTGTATGCTCTGTAATATTTGCTTACACCTCTTATTTACTTACAAGAATTTTAGTGGATATTTTATTCTTTTATAAATGTCTAGAAACAACTTCGTATTTATTTAAACCTTTTATTTATTTAAAAGAAATCTAGTGGATATTTTATTTCTTTATTTCGTAAAAAAAAATATCTGACTTTAAGCAGACAATTCTAAACTTTTTAAATTACCACATCTGATGTTATAATATCATTCATACTATTTTGATGTATATTTGCCTTATTTAATAAAATGTTTGATCTCAGTCTTTTTCAGCTTTTATACACTTGTTATCCTTATTCATCATGTTTATATAGTTGGTTGTACAAGCTGCCCAAGCTTATGTTTGTTGGTATTTCAATCTTGCCGACTCAAAATAAATCTTATCTTTTATGTCTAATAACTCACCTTTAGAGCATAATCATGTACGAATGTCTCATAACTCACCTTTAGGGCATAATCATGTACAAATGTATAATAACTCACCTTTAGGGCATAATCATTAACGAATGTCTAATAACTCACCATTAGAGCATAGTCATGTACGAATGTCTTATAACTCACCTTTAGGGCATAATCATGTACAAATGTCTTATAACTCACCTTTAGGGCATAATCATGTACAAATGTATAATAACTCACCTTTAGAGCATAATCATGTACGAATGTCTTATAACTCACCTTTAGGGCATAATCATGTACGAATGTCTAATAACTCACCTTTAGAGCATAATCATGTATGAATGTCTTATAACTCACCTTTAGAGCATAGTCATGTACGAATGTCTAATAACTCACCTTTAGGGCATAATCATGTGCGAATGTATAATAACTCACCTTAAGGGCATAATCATGTACGAATGTATAATTACACACATTCCTGGCGTTATAATGTACGAATGTCTAATAACTAACCTTTAGGACATAGTCATGTACGAATGTATAATAACTCACCTTTAGGGCATAGTCATGTAGGAATGTCTAATAACTCACCTTTAGGGCATAATCATGTACGAATGTCTAATAACTCACCTTTAGGACATAATCATGTACGAATGTCTAATAACTCACCTTTAGGACATAATCATGTACAAATGTCTAATAACTCACCTGTAGGACATAATCATGTACGAATGTCTAATAACTCACCTTTAGGGCATAATCATGTACGAATGTCTAATAACTCACCTTTAGGACANGATGGCTTCTATCTGGAAGAAAATGTGATAGTGACTCCACAGTGGAATCCGCCAGTATGCTTATACTTACGTACGGGTCAAGCATCGAACAGTCGGGTACATTTACGACAGTTGATAGCTCATTACGGAAACCGCCAGACATTGAAGGTTTTTGGACCATAGAATCTATTGGGATAATAGATGATCCGACAAGAAATGATGACGAAGTAGCAATGCGAAAATTTAAAGAAACATTGAAGTTTGAAAATGGTCGTTATCAAGCAACTTGGCCCTGGAAAAACGATACACCCGAATTGCCATTAAACCGTGGCCTCGCACTAGGCAGGTTAAGGTCAACAGTCGGAAAGTTGCGTGATAAGCCTGAATTACTTAAACAATACGACTCCGTCATCAAAGAACAATTACAGAAGTGGGTCATTGAGAAAGTAGATAAGAATGTAACAGACGGTGCAACACACTATTTGCCGCACCACGCTGTGATCACCCCTCAAAAAACAACAACAAAGATCCGCCTCGTGTACGATGCTTCCTCTAAAACAAACAAACAGTGGAATAGTTTGAATGAATGTCTACTAAGAGGACCTGTGCTGTTACACGACCTTTGTGGTATTTTACTGCGATTTCGTACTTTTAACGTCGGAGTTGTTGCTGACATTGAAAAAGCCTTTCATCAAGTTGGATTGCAAAGGGATCAAAGAGATGTTACTCGATTTATATGGCTGAAGGATTATGAAAACAATAACACAAACGATGACAACATACAAGAGTACAGATTTTGTCGCGTACCTTTTGGGGTAATATCTAGTCCTTTCATCATTGGTGCCACGATTGATCACCATTTAGAAACATATAATACAAATCTTGCAGACAAACTTAAGAACAACATATATGTTGACAACCTAATCACCGGAGCAGATACAGACAGCGAAGCTGTTAACATGTACACCAAGGCAAAGGTCATGTTTAAAGAAGCAGGCATGAACCTTAGGGAATGGTCAACACATTCAATCTTTGTGAATAACATAATTCAAAGTGAGGACAAATCGTCGATGTCTACAATCAAAGTACTGGGTCATTACTGGAACACGAATCAAGACACTTTGTCATTGAAAGAAACGTCTCTTATGAACAGTTTGGTAAGCAAACGAGCAATCCTTAAAGACTTAGCCTCAGTATTTGATCCGCTAGGCTTTGTGTCCCCAGTACTTTTGAGGGGGAAGGTGCTCCTACAAGAATTATGGAGCAAAGGACAACATTGGGACGATGAGTTGGATGCAAACGAGATTGAACGGTGGCTGCACATTAAGGTATCACTGGCGGATATTACGGATGTTTTATTACCAAGATGTATTGCAATGAAAACAGAACGTAATGTAACATACAAACTAACATGTTTTTGTGATGCATCGGCAAAAGCATATGCAACAGCAATTTATCTGCACCAAGAAATGGACAATAATGCAAAGGCTGATTTGGTTTTCGCAAAGTCAAGACTCGCACCAATTAAACAAACAACAATACCAAGACTGGAATTAATGGCTGTTGTTATTGCTGCTAGGTGTGCTACATTTGTGAAAACACAGTTACACATACCAATTCAACACATTTTAGTTTGGAGTGACTCTCAATGCGTTTTAAATTGGATAAAATCAAAATGTACATCTCCTGTTTTCGTTGGAAATAGAGTCAAGGAGATCATGAAAGCTGAAAATGTTGAATTTAGATATGTGTCGAGTAGTGAAAACCCCGCTGATTTAGCTACCAGAGGAGCAAGTGTTAAACAACTCAAAGAGTCTATATGGTGGCATGGACCAAAATGGTCGGAAAAGCCAAGTAAAGAGTGGACAACAAACAATGAAAACGAACACATACCAACCAGCGAAAGCTTGATGACGGCTATAAATTTAGGTGAAATTGATGTAAACCAGGTGAATGCAGTACAAAAGCCACCATTTGAAATCGATATCGAGAAGTACTCTTCGGTCTCTAGGCTTATACGAGTTACTGCTTTTGCACTTAGGTTTCTTAAACCCCCCGGGCCGCATGTCGTCGGCATGAGTAGCACATCGTCCACGGCGTCGCTTGGTGAGGAACAGGGCATTTCAGCATCGCCATCACCATCTTCGTCATTGCATGCAGACGAGGGTCTTTTGTTTTACGAGCCGAACTTGTACGAGGTCTATCAACAGGCGGAAGCACATACATCATCTGAACCGTGCCTTGATTTAGTGCCTTTTCACGTGATTGAACGAGAAGAAACAACAGGCGATAATGACATACCGCAGTTTAGCGGAAATGAGGAGACTGTTGTGGAATTGATTAACGTTACGTTCAAAATTAAGACTACATTTCAAGACAATCAAGTAATAAATGTTGAAAAAACAGCCTCCTTCACCTACACTGATAGATTCGATCCTCAGTGCACAAATCCAAGAGACGTATTTGCACACATGCAGAATATTTTCGAGGAGTATGCGAACGAGTGGAATTAAAATAACAGACATAACTTAATAATTAAATATTAAGTAAATATTTAATTATTTCTTTAATAGGCATTTCTTGTTATTTGATCATTTGATATGAGATTAATATCACCATTTATTGTGGCCGTAGATTATTCAGTTGATAATGATATATATGAATAATTGGTAATTAGATGTTAGTCTAATTTTGATTTATAAAATGATTTTTGTGTCTCCTTGGTCGGGAGTGTCGCGAAGTACGCGAGTAAACTCCGCTATATATATATATATGTGTGTGTACAATATTCCCGTCGATAAGGCGGTGCTGTTTAACGGATAATATGAGCCGTCGGATAACGGATAATATGAGCCGTCGGAGCCGCCAGAGCCACTAAAGCCGTCGGAGCCGCCAGAGCCGTCGGAGCCGTCGGAGTTACTATATAAAGGACTTACTGAGTACGGATTGTGTCCAGTTAAGAACCAGTGAAGAACAGTGAAGTTATTGTATTAAGTTTGTTAACCGGAATATTAAAAAATATTAAACTAACTAAACTATTAAAATGACTTGTTTCTTATTCGGAAATAAATAAGTTTCTCCAATGTGGTGAGAAAAATACAGTCGACAAAATAATAGAATTATTCACCACACAGACTTACAGTTCAACTGCTATATGCCACCCTATAATAAATTTAATCTGTTGCCATAAAAAAATCCGACAGCATTTTAATGTTTTCGCTAATATGAAGTAACAACACACACCTACCAATATTCAAGATATCAGGTACTTATGGTGCAATATACAATCGTTGATTATATTAGCAAGTGTATTATACAAGATGACAGCTACTGTATAACGGGTACTAATGGTGCAACATACAGGCCCTTTAATCAGCATTGATGAGATTAGGTGACATCTCTAAAGGGGTATAGTAATTCATAAGATGAGATTTGCACATTACCATACAAAAAAACATTTTTAAAGAGTAATTACTGTATTAATTATTATTAATGAATTGATTTGAATTGAATTAATTAATAGTTTTATATATGGTAGGCATAGATGCATCTGTTGTATTTAACAGGGGCGGATTCAAAATATGTTACACTTTCGACATCTTTTTCATTTGTTGATACAAATTAATCTTTCATATATCTTATTACCAGAATGAAGGGTCTTGTCAAGTCAAAATCCTTTTATTTCACTCTCATATCATACAATTCATAAAATATTGTCATTTTGCTTCATTTTAAGTTTGGTATTACTCAGTCTGTATTCTGTCCTTAACTAGGTTAAAACAGAATAGGCGGGGCAGGTTAATAAGTTTAACGTTTAAATGTAGAGTTTATTGTTGAGCTCTAATCGAAACGAAATTAGAAATCGCATGCTTTATGTGTGAATGCTATTATTTATAATTTAATGTGCAGCAATTCAAGTATTAATGATACATTTCCTAAAACTATGCTAATTTTGAGATTAAATTTCAGCTTGTGTATGCTAGTTTCGATTAAAATAGTTCACAAACAAGGGACAAAATTGTCACAAAACCAGGTTTTCAATTTGAAAAAAAGTCTGATACAGGGAGACAACTCAAAATGTGCATTGTTACTGATTGTCTGTAGTTACACCCCCTTGTGTCAAATTCAATAATATTCAATATATTTTCTCAAAGTGTGACCTTTACCTTGGAGATATCGACATACTTTCGCGCACCACACTGTCCAATGATGGTGAACAGATGTGCCAAATGATTTTAATGTCTCACAATGAACGACAGTTATGGCCCGGGCAAGCTCATTTATGGCCATTTTTGACCTTTGAACTCAAAGTGTGACCTTGATTTTGGAGATATCAACGTAATTCTTTCGTGCGACACACCATCCAATGATGGTGAACAAATGTGCCAAATGATTTTAAAATCTCACCATGAACGACATAGTTATGGCCCGGGCAAGCATTGCAGGCAAGTGACCCCGTGACCTAGTTTTTTACCCGGCAAGGCCCATGTTCGAACTTGGCCTCAAGATCATGTAGATAAAACTTGTGACCAAGTTTGATGAAGATCAGAAGTAAACTACTTCAATTAGAGAGCAGAAATCATTCTAATGTTAAAAACGAACTAAGTGACCCCGTTACCTAGTTTTTGACCCGGCAAGGCCGATGTTCGAACTCGGCCTTAAGATCATCTAGATAAAACTTATGACCAAGTTTGGTGAAGAATGGATGAAAAGTACTTGAATTAGAAAGCGGACACCATGCTGAATGTTAAAAAAAGCACTAAGTGACCCCATGACCTAGTTTTTCACCCGTCATGACCCATATTCGAACTTGACCTAGACATCATCTACATACAACTTCTGACCAAGTTTGGTGAAGATTGGATGAAAAAAACTTGAAATAGAGAGCGGACACAAGTTTGTTCCGCCCACCCGCCTGCATTCGCCAATCTAATAACCAGTTTTTTCCTTCAGAAAACCTGGTTAAAAATATATTCTGTCGCTTTAAATAATTAGATCTTTAAAATCAAAAGGATAAACATTTCTCTAAATGAAGGTCATTATTGACACATCAGGTATCACAAAACCTCAGTATAACAAAGCAATCAAGGCCAATCTTGATATTCCATTCACGTGTCAGAAATGTCTCCAAAGGAATCCAACGACTTGACGAGCATGGAGCTACATTTGCCGTACAAACCTCTCTTCTTTTTTAGGAAAGTAGTGTCAACGAATCTGTTAGGGACGTGAGTGGTGAAAGTGAAAGTATTTCTATGGATTTTTCAAGTGTTGAATCTGTTAGGGATACTAGTGAAAGTGATTCTATGGATTATTCAAGTGTTGAATCTGTAAGGGATACTAGTGAAAGTGATTCTATGGATTATTCAAGTGTAAGGGATGCTAGTGTTGACCGTGAAAGTGATCAATCAAGTGTTGACTCTACGGATACTTCCAGTGCTGATCAGCTGAATCAACAATTTGATCTTCTAGACAGACCCGCTATCAATCAAGATCCTGAAACCGTGGAAACTGATATTGGGGATGAGACCCTGTCAACCACCGTCATAGAAGAACAGGATGTTACCTTTGAAGTGATTGAGGAAGGAAGCAAGAGGGGGAATCCTTTATTAGTTGGATCCAATGGATTTCGATATCATGTGAAAGACACAAAAGAACTGCTGCTTAAGTAGTCAGTGCCCGTGCTACGCGACAGTGATTCAGAAGGGAACCGACTTTGTCCGTGGATCTAACAATCACCAACATTGACCAGAGTCCAGTCTTGATAAGAAAATCGGAATTAGTGTGGCAGTGAAAGAAGAGGCCAAGGCTCAACTGTACAAATCTTCAGGTGACATTGCCAAGGGTGCACGGAATGCGCATGGATCCCACAACACCCCAAACGTCCCATTGCCAGACAGTCTAGCTAGAAAGGCCAACAGATATAGAGTCAAGTTCTTACCAGCCGAGACGAAGGACTTGCCGTTCGACATAGACCAGACCTTCCTACAGTCCCAAGACTTCCTGGTAGCGGATATCTGGAACGGTCCGAATGCCTGACACCTGGTGTGCGCCACACAAACCCAGCTGGATCTCCTTTCTAAGACCAAGCTTTGGTTCATGGACAGAACTTTTAAGGTAATTAACGGTAAATTTACAAAATTCACAACTTCAATTAAAAGTGTATAAAAGGGACAAAATTGTCACAAAACCAGGTTTTTAATTTGAAAACAAAAATCTGATAAATGGAGACCAACTCAAAATGTGCATTATTACTGATTGTCCCTAGTAACCCCCTTGTCTCAAATTCAATAAATTTTCTCAAAGTGTGACCTTGACCTTGGAGATATCAACATAATTCTTTCGCATGACACACCGTCCATTGATGGTAAACAAATGTGCAAAATGATTTTAAAATCTCACAATGAACGACATAGTTATGGCCCGGACAAGCTCATTTATGGCCATTTTTTACCTTTGAACTCAAAGTGTGACCTTGACCTTGGAGATATCGACGTAATTCTTTCGTGCGACACACCGTCTAATGATGGTGAACAAACGTGCCAAATGATTTTAAAATATCACAATGAAGGACATAGTTATGGCCCGGACAAGAATTGTTCCGCCCGCCCGCCTGCCGACATTCAGCAATCTAATAACCAGTTGTTTCCTTCGGAAAACCTGGTTAAAAAGCAAGGATCAAACTAATAAACTCAATCACTGTGCTTCTAAAGAATCTTCCTTAAGTGCGGTAGCCACACCAAGGCAAGAGAGGCAGAGTCAGATTTTAGTGCAGTGTATGATTTCAGGTTAGCATTTTATGCTTTCAAACAATCTAGTTCCATTTTGTATGATACATTACTTAACGGTTCAGACCCAGGCGACCCCGCATCTGCATAGAACCCATTCAAACAAATCTGACTGAACTATATTCCTATATTGGCTCCATTCTGTTTCCCTTCTTCCCTAATTTTATTTCAAAGTTGACTCCATTGCTTAATAAACAAGCAAATTCGTTGAATTGATATCCCCCGCCAGTGGTTTAAGCATTTTTCAAGATACAAAGGGCCATAACTCCGTTATTAACAGATGGTGTACAATGCCATTTGGCGTGAATCATCCTCTTATCCATATAAATACTCATACCAAGTTTCAATGAAATCTGCCAAAGCACTTCCAAGATATGGCTCCGGACACAAAAGTGCTCAAAGTAAAAAGCATTTTTTCAAGATACAAAGGGCCATTACTCCGTTATTAACAAATGGTGTACAATGCTATTTGGCGTGCATCATCCTCTTATCCATATATATACGCATACCAAGTTTCAATGAAATCTGCCAAAGTACTTCCAAGATATGGCTCTGGACACAAAAGTGCCTATAGTAAAAAGTATTTTTTCAAGATTCAAAGGGTCATAACTCTGTTTTTAAAAGATAGTGTACAATGCCATTTGGCTAGGATCATCCTCTTATCCATATACATACTCATACCAAGTTTCAATGAAATCTGCCAAAGCACTTCCAAGATATGGCTCCGGACATAAAAGTGCCAATAGTAAAAAGCATTTTTTTAAGATACAAAGGGCCATTACTCCGTTATTAACAGATGGTGTACAATGCCATTTGGCGTGCATCATCCTCTTATCCATATATATACTCATACCAAGTTTCAATGAAATCCACAAAGCACTTCTTAGATATGGCTCCGGACACAAAAGTGCTCAAAGTAAAAAGCATTTTTTCAAGATACAAAGGGCCATTACTCCGTTATTAACAGAAGGTGTACAATGCCATTTGGCGTGCATCATCCTATTATCCATATATATACGCATACCAAGTTTCAATGAAATCTGCCAAAGCACTTTTAAGATATGGCTCTGGACACAAAAGTTCCGGACGGACAACGCCAAAACAATATCCCTCTGCCTAGCGGGGAATAATAACAAAATGGACTATCGCATGTGTAACCCTTTATTATCAGGTTGTTGGTGAACCATTCTCATCCAGTCAGCTCAAGTCTATTCATGGCTTTATTACACACAATAACAAAGAGAAGCAAGTTCTGTTGGCATTCATCTTAATGTTGAGAAGGAACGACGATTATGTGAAGGTATTCAACTGGAAATTAAGATTATATGCTTATCTTTAATATGACATTATTGAATACATTCATGTGATGTCAATGGTTTAATGGGATGTTAATTGTATACAACATATATAATACAACAACAGGAAACTGTGAAAATATCACATTGTAAACAACCCAATCAAACATAGATAAATACAGTTTCTGTCCTCTCAAAAGGATCCTATAAAAAATAATAACATTACTGTCTTGTGCTTGCAAAAAAACGTAGTCCTATACGTTGGAATATTTATACAAATTTATGGACTGCTGCTTCATAATGATATTGATATATCTTTTACTTGCATTTTATATGTACAGAAACGTGATCATGACTTTTATTCTTCAGGTCCTTACAAGGATCCGTGATGCTTTAGATCATGTGGGTGAAGAAAACTTCGTTATGGACTTTGAGCAAGGTAATAAGAATACTAAAATTGCTTAGATTTAAAGACATTGTATTAAAACGGTAAAAACAGAGGGCTTTATCTGCTTTTCTGATGTAGTCATACAACTCAAAATCTTTTTTCAAAGATCTATGTATAAATCTAATTTTGATTTTATTTCATTATCAGCGGCGTGGTTGACGGTCCGTCAGGTATTTCCGGGAGCAACCATCAAGGGATGTATTTCGCTTCACACAGGCTGTTTGGCGGAAGGTGAGGGACCTGGGGTTTTGACGAGCGTTCATGGAGAAGGCGTCTATCTAGACGTACATTTGAAACATGGTGGCGCTACCGTTCCTTCCAGCCGCCGACATTAAGCCAGCATTCCAGCTGCTGGCTGCTAGAGCTACCTCCGAACAGATCACCAGGTTCGTTAGATACATGGAGGAGCAGTGGTTGANGGGGGGAGGGGGGGGGGAATTTGGAATTCATCGAATTCGAGCGGATAGGGGTTAAGCTCAATATATAACAAGTACACACATATCGACGTTCAAGCCCAAGAAAATGCCGACTTTGTGCACTGAATTTAGGAGAAGAACACAAGTATAGTCTAAGAATAGGCGAGGATTTTTAGGAAAAAAGTTTAGTGAATTAGAATGACAGGACACCGCTGGCACTCGTGCAAAATGTTTACTTGGTGATGACGGCAGAGTTAAAGTGATGGGCAATCCAAAAATTTGCCAATGGCAATACTGTCACAAAAGTCCACTGGTTCGCATTGTTTTCAACGATGACCGAGACAGGCTGACCTCTCAAGTGGTCTTGTCTAGGTGGCGATGTGCACAAATACGGCCGCCTTTACTCTGAAACGCTCTCGGCTTCCATCAGGAGCTGAAAAAGAGAACAACATAAAATAAGTTAATGTTATACAAATGCTCTATCAGCAATTTTTTTATAAAGTACCCGTAAAAGGCACTTGCCCAAATGAAGAAATAGTGTAATTTTTGCGCTAATTTTTCCTAATTGAAAAATCACTGTCTATGATTGTGAAATTATATGCATAACTTTCAAAACATGTCAGATATACTGGAAGACTATATCTGACATGATATGCACTTTCCAATCTTGATAACCAATTTTATAATAAACATTTTTATTACCAAATTGACCAAAATGATTCCTGAAAACTGAACAGTAGCAAACAATCAATGAAAAACAGCATAATTTTCAACGATAACAAACATAACGCAACCTTGTTATAGAAACAAACCTGCTCTAATTTTGACTCCCTCCGTTGCGGTGGGGTATATAAAGGTGACTCTAAACTGTGGAGACTTATTGACGTTGCAGTATAAAAAAAAAATCCGCGGGGGAGAATGGGCGTCCCTCAAACCCCATGGTTAAAGTCCATGCTGACTGATGAGCTCATAAATATTCTGAGCAAGTTTCATCGTATGTTTATATATTGGACCAAAAATGTTACTTCAGTTCTAGAGTGTTAACAAGCTTTTACTTAAGCAATGTAAGGCAAACTGCCAAGCCCCCTTGCCGCCATGTTTTTTAATTAACCAGAACGTTTCTCCAGTTCTGCAAAATTACCATTAAAACAAATGTTTTGACAAAGTTTCATAAAATTTGGGCAAAGACTGTGACTTCTAGAGTGTTAACAAGTAAGCAAGTTGGTCTTTAATTTGACCCAGTGACCATTTTTTTTAACTTCCCGGTACCAAGTGTCCAACTTAATGGAGATATCATGGGGACACATTTTCTGACAAAGTTAGTTTCATCAAGATTGGAAATAAATGTGGCCTCTACATTGTAAACATATGTTGACAAAGACAGGTGACTCACAACGAACAATTGTCAAAAGACAATCACAAAGCTCACCATGAGCATGTTGTGCTCTGGTGAGCTAAAAACTGGGGCTAAAAACCTATGTTTTGGACGAACATGACAAAGATTTGAACTTGGTCTAGATATTGTTAACATAAACATTCTGACCTAGTTTCATCAAGATTGGATGAAGTGTAAAACAAATGTAAAATCAAAGCTGAAATATTTTAAAATTAAAACTAGAAAAATTACTATGTCAAGAAATTATATTTCCATTGCATTCTCTACACAATTGAGACGGCAGCCTCTCCTCACTGGCGTCAGTCCTGCAATGGCAACATATATGACTGAAACCATCTCTTTTTGCTCAACAGTATATTTCACTGCTCTGAGAATTGGTCCAGTTAAATAATTTGAACCTTGCTGTAAGAAAATGGGACTTAATGCATGTAGGTAAAGTGTTGTCCTCGATGAGCCTGTGAAGTCTGCACAGGCTTATTAGGGGTAACACTTTCCATTTTATTGTATATTGTAAATCCAGTTCAGACAGAAAATGTCATCCCTGATTAGCCTGTGTGGACTGCACAGGCTAATCTTGGAAGACACTTTACACACATGCAGTAAGCCTAGTTTTCCCAGAGGGAGGATCATTTCTTTAAGGTCAGCAGTTTGCTTCACTGTTTTTGATATGCGTCCAGTGCTTAAATTGGGAATTTTGAACTGTTTAATTATCTTTATTAATCATTAATTTAAGTATGTTTATTCACCTATTTTAGTGTTACTGACTTAGCATATGTTGTCCTCTTATTTTTTTTATTTTTTTTTTCATAATGATACTTTATTTTCCTCGTCTATAGGTATGTGCAGGTCCTCTTTTAAATGTCTTTGATAAAGATTAATTGCAAGAACTAGGGTAACGATATGTGAGAATATACAGTTGACAATGAATGGTGCATGTCATTCCCATGTATATATCATGCAAAGTCACTTATATTGATATTGTTAGCAAAACGAACCTTGTTACAGTATTCAAAAGTAACTATGAAACGTGTTTGAACATTTCTGTTCCTTCTCTTTCAGACAAATATCAGCATAAAGAATCATACTGACATTGATTCATTTTGAAATCTGCATCAATGACTCCCTGGTACTCACATGTTTGAAACAATTGATCAAAACTAAAAACAATTGTTCCCAGACTGTGGATTTGTAAATTCGTTTCAAATAAACTACTCAACATGATATACACAAGGCTTAGTCATGGGGCTTCTTTATGCAAATTGACAGCNGTTCTTTATTCAGTGCCTCTCTTGACATTTTCATTTTTATGCGTTCTGCATTGAACTTCTCATAAGCAAATATATCCTTGAAACAAGCAACAATCAAGGCGTTTAACTCTTTTTAGACTGTGGCAAGGTCTGCCATACATCTCTGGCTCATGAATTTCTGATTTTCTCGATTTTTCTCTTCTTTGACCAGTGCCTCTCTTGACATTTTCATTTTTCTGCGTTCTGCATTAAACTTCTCAAGAGCAGACATATCCTTGAAACAAGCAACAATCAAGGCGCCTTGTTGAACACATAAAAACTGTGTGGTCTGCCATCCATTTGTGTCTCACTTATGTCACTATGATCTTATATTTCACTACTTTTGGAAGGTGTAGCCCTCCCTTTTACAATTAACATGATATCTTTTGAGCCATTAATCTTAGACCCTGTGGAGTGTAGAGCTAAAATTAAAACCAAGCTAAATCTGGAGTAGCAGTGGTTATAAAGCCTCAGTGTAGGGTCCAATGAAAAGGGTCAATGGACCAGTCCTGTTTTCAGTTTAGGGGCCTTAAAGCCGCTGGTTTGTAGGCTAGAATAGAGACTATCACCATTAAAAAAATAATAATGCAGTAATTCAATATTTTTCATACACAAATCAAACATTAAATTTAATCTATACCCAACTTCTTGCAAAAGATACTTGAAACAATATTTGGAAATAGCCAACTTAATTATATTTGCTTAATTATGACAACATAAGGTATATGTGGCATATAGCAGTTGAACTGTCCGTCTGTCCGTCCATCCGAAAACTTTAACATTGGCCATAACTTTTGCAATTGTGAAGATAGCAACTTGATATTTGGCATGCATGTGTATCTCATGAAGCTGCACATTTTGAGTGGTGAAAGGTCAAGGTCATCCTTCAAGGTCAAATGTAAAAAAAAATCAAAGCGGCGCATTAGGGGGCATTGTGTTTCTGACAAACACATCACTTGTTATGCGTTCTGCATGAATCAACGAGGAAATCAATAAAGAGAAAACAACAGTGCCCACTCTGATTGACGGTATGGCATATTTTTCAAGGAACATGCTGGAAAAGGTCAAGGACAGCAAGAAGCAAATGAGTCGATGCATGGAGTGTTGTTTATTAGAGACTTAAAAGTTGCAATTTATATACTTATTACGCTTATATAAATAAAAATCCTTGAAACAAGCAAAAATCAAGTGGTTGAACATTTTTTAGACTGTGGCAAGGTCTGCCATACATCTCTGGCTCATGTATTCCTGGTCTTCTCTCCTTGCTTTTGTTCTTTATTCAGTGTCTCTCTTGACATTTTCATTTTTATGCGTTCTGCATTGAACTTCTCATAAGCAGACATATCCTTGAAACAAGCAACAATCAAGGCGTTTAACTCTGTTTAGACTGTGGCAAGGTCTGCCATACATCTCTCGCTCATGTATTCCTGATTTTCTCTATTTTTCTCTTCTTTGACCAGTGCCTCTCTTGACATTTTCATTTTTATGCGTTCTGCATTGAACTTCTCAAGAGCAGACAAATCCTTGAAACAAGTAGATCATTCTTCTGGCAGCCTTTATCTGCCACCACCTGGCCAGCTGCCACCTGGCTTCCCAAACACGTCTTTGTTTCTTCTAACAGGCCTGTACGGCTTGCCAGATAGTCCCGGTTCTGTATTATCTTACTGGCTGCAAAGAATGAGAGAAGACGTTAAAATAAGATCACATACCAGTGTTTTTTCTCCATTTTGGGAATGGGGCCAGGGCCCTTTGAATTGGTAAAACTCATGTAGCTTAGACTAAAATTGAGAAAATGGTGTTGTTTTTGGCAAACAGAAACTTGAAAATTTGACAAGGAAAGTGTTTTCAATATTGTATTAAGGAAGATTCAACTAATAAAGCTGGATAGGGAGATGAACTCAAAGTTGTTTTTTTTCTTATTTTTAAACGTTCAATTGGGAATTTGAGCCATTCTTTTGAGAAATATTGAAACTTTTTGAGATTGGGAATGGGAATCCCAAAACAACACTGCATACAGACATAAAAAAGTATGGCCCAAGCACTATAATCCGTACAGGTGAGACTTTCCATTCAATTCAGTTGAAGATAATACACAATTCCCCATGTAAATTTATCAAAAGTCTTCAATTTAAAAAAATAGTTAGTAAACATATGAAATATTTGGCCTTCAAAAAAGGAGGTAAGGCTGACTGACCATGTGGAACATACAAGCCAAAGTAGTCCGCAATTGGTTTTATCAATAAAGTTTGAAGCATGTACTGGTACCAACTCATGATTGTAGAAGTGTACTGACTACTGATAAAACTGGTACTCCAGTTTGAGTACAACGTCGCTGCAAGATACCAAAGGTTTGTTCTCACATATAAATTTGTATTGTTGGGCATTTGTCTGCGCCTGCTCGGCAAGGTATTGCCTTAGGCTTGCCCCCATATCAATCATGGTGTTGTTGTGGCTATCCTGGTAGGAAGCCAGGGTGGCCTTGTTGTGGCCCTCCACCTCTCTCAGTCTGTCCACCTTGTCCTGCAGGCTGCTAATATCAATGGCTTCTGAGCCAAGAGTTAGCAGCGACTTAAAGACCATATGTCAAATAAATCTGGAGGATCTGTATGTACTGGGCTCTTGGAAAACGGGGCTTAATGCATGTGCGCAAAGTGTTGTCCCAAATTAGCCTGTGCAGTCCACACTGGTCAAAGTGCTGGTTATTATGCAATAAAGATGTTTGCCGCCCTCCACCCCCCTCCTCCTGCTAATATTTTGTTTTAAATAGTTCTAGAGAAATCCTTGGTAAAAGACACTGACAGAGTGACCGACTGACACAGTAACAGAGTGACACAGTAACAGAGTGACACAGCGACAGAGTGAAACAACCATTAATAAGCCCCTTAAAAGATTCAAACTGAGTTATCTTCATAAAAACAGGGGCCCTGGCCCCATTTCCCTACCTTTTTGTATTTTTTTTAGGAGCTTGATTTCCTCTTCTTTTGCCCTGAGCTCATTGTCCTGAAATATTCATATAAATTGTAAAATGAATAATGACTGGAAGGTACATAACCAGGACTTTTTTTTATTTTCTGGAACATGTTTATTGTTTTATAAACTTTTCTAAAATCATAAGACAAAAACCAGTGTTACTGTCCTTGGGAGTAAAGTTGTTGTCAAAAGTTACTCACCTTGGAGACCAAAATAGTCCTCATACGGGCGACTGCATTTTTTTTATAATTCTTTCCCATCTGAAAACACAAAATACACAATTGTTGATTTATTCTTACAAAATTCAATTTAACACTTTGACAGATCTCTTCAGGGTTTTTTGGCCGATTTTATAGTTAAAAAACGCCTTTATTCCCAATTTCAAAAAGTTTACTTCTTTTCCAAAATGTGCCAAAAAAAATCCCATTTTTTTTTTAAATTTCAGAAAGAAGTGTCTTAAATATGCTTATTTTATCACAATTTTACTTCAATTACATCTAACATCTTCATGCAAATTGACAGCTAAAAATATAGGCTTTATAGCAAAGTGAAAGCTTTTTTTGTTTCACTTTTAATAACAAACAGTGAAACATATAACATCTTAAACAAAGAACTTTTAAACATCTTGTATATCCGGATTGCGATAAAACTTGTCAGGTCATTCATTCATTTTATGCAAACTGTTCATCATTATTCTCGCGGTAGTTACCCCTTAAACACATATTTAAGGCAAATGCAAATAACTAAACTTGTTCTTTTAATGATATGCAAATATATTAACCTTATCAGGAAAGTGACTTATGAAATTTTCTTTAAAATTAACTATGTGTTATTAAATTGATAATGTTTTTCAATGAATCATGCGGCCATCTTGAAAAATTGCGTCATCTGTAATTTCGTGGTGAATTGTTTGTAGTTCAAAGATTTTTTTTATTGAAAAATAGATCAAATAAACAACAAAATGTTAGATTGTAATCTCTTATAAAAAAATGATAAAAAATCAGTCTCCTTTGATATCAACTTCAGCAGACAAACCTGTTGAGATTGGGATGAGGCCAAATAACAGCCCCAAATTTGACCCAAAAAAAATGACTGCCCTCAACCTACCCGTGGGCTCATCCACTCTTAACTCGCAGATGCAGCCACTCATCTTTTTCTTGCTGTGTTCAAGCTTTTGGAGAATTTCGCTCGAGTATTCTGTGGTCTGGTGGAGCTGTGACTGAACAGTTTCTCTCTCTGTAGTTATTTCCTTATCCAAGACTGCCGACCGTCTATTTATGAGGTTTGCCTGCTGGTCACATAGAGCCTTTATGGACTTCTTGATGGCCTGACAGTAGAATTAAAAATGAGCTACACTCTGGAAAAACAGGGCTTAATGCATGTGCGTAAAGTCACACTTACCTCCTTAACTGGATTTTTTTTATAAGAAGAGACTTCTTTTAAATAGAAAATACCATCAAAGCGGAAAGTATCGTCCCTGATTAGCCAGTGCAGACTGCACAGTGTCATATTGGACAATCTAAAGCACATGCATTTAGCTCCATTTTTCCAGAGCGCAGCTAAAATAAAGTAAGAAAAAATCTACAACAAAAAAGCAAGGTGCTGCGCATTGCTCTTTTTCAGAGTGTGAAGTCANGACTGCACAGACTCATATTGGACAATCTAAAGCACATGCATTAAGCTCCATTTTTTCCAGAGCGCGGCTAAAATAAAGTAAGAAAAGATCTACAACGAAAAAGCAAGGTGCTGCGCATTGCTCTTTTTCAAAGTGTGAAGTCAAAAGCTTTTTCTGTGACCATCTCTCCATCTATATAGAGTTTATATTTTAAAATGACCCGGAAGTCTTAAATCTGGTACTGACTACACCATCAATCAAAACTAGGGATGGCAATGAATATTCGAATAATAACAATTATTTGAGTATTTTTTTGTATTCAAATACCTTTTTTTCTCTCTTTCTTTTCTTTATTTTTATTTTTTTTATTTATATAAGCGTAATAAGTAAATGAAATGCAACTATTAAGTCTCTAATAAACAACAAACCATTTAAATAGGATAGGTGTCAAAATCGACCTTTCATCTTACTGTTGTGTATACGTGTTGACAGTTTGCCGTATCTGATAATCCCATAGATGAAAGTGTCCACCATGACCAACCATTATCTTTTATCAAGCGTATAATGCACAATTCAGTTCAATTAAGTTCAACATGCTTTTCAACAACTATATCAATCCTGTCCAAAACTTTGATATGGATGGCTTTGTTCATACTATACTATTATAAACTTTCAGATCTTGTTCACATATATTGAATACCAAATGATCGAATATTAAAATATTGAAATACTTTTATAACCAAATATTCAAATACACATTTTGCTATTCATTTCCCTCCTTAATCATAACACAGACGTTCTGAATTAACACTAAGATTATGTATAATGCGGGTTAACTAAATAGCAGTGTTAACAGATATATCTAAAGCTTAAGGCTTATTGAGACGCCCTCTGGGTTTTCTGGGTTGAACCAGTACTTGATGTCTCTGAGGGAAATCTAAAGAATGCTTCCAGAGTGAGGCTCAAACCAATGAACAGTAGGTCGCTAGGTGGACGCCATATCCACCATGGGGACCAATGTCCACAGCATAAAACTGACTATGAAAACATGGAAATCAGAAGAAAAGATAGAGACTCGTGTTGTATTAAAAGTGCTGGGTAAAATATGGATGGTAATCATTGCACTCACATCGCTTTGGGCATGGTGAGTGCTGAGCTGGGTGTTGCACTCAGTAACCTGCTGGGTGCAGGCGNATTGAAATACTTTTATAACCAAATATTCAAATACACATTTTGCTATTCATTGCCCTCCTTAATCATAACACATACATTCTGAATTAACACTAAGATTAAGTATAATGCGGTGTAATTAAATAGCAGTGTTAAAATATACATATACTGTAGATCACTGTATACACTTAAATCTTGCAGTTCTTGATCTACCTGGCTGAGAAATACATAGCTGTCATCTGCAACAGAATATTGATTTTGGATGCTGTAAGCAGAGGCTTATTGCTTATACCCAAAAAGTGTTGCAGTGATTATGATTTGGAAAGGATAGCACAGCGGTACCATTATGGCATGGGACAGCCGAGATTTATTAAATGCTTAAAAAGTGCATCCTTGGAACTTTTAATAAGTTTTAGATAAGGGTCCTTTGTCAAATTTATGCGTCCAAATATTCTAAATTCTTCATTTCCGACATCACTGACTACAATAGCATCATTTTAAAATTATTCTGCTTATTGAAAATACAAATTGGGCGTTTTTAATATTAAACGTGGGCATGCTGATAAGTTAAGTTCAAACCTATTTATTTAATCTTGATTACATCTAAGCTTAAGGCTTCTTGAGACGCCCTCTGGGTTTTCTGGGTAGAACCAGTACTTGATGTCTCTGAGGGAAATTTAAAGAATGCTACCAGAGTGAGGCTCAAACCGATGACCAGTAGGTCGCTAGGCGGACGCCATATCCACCATGGGGACCAATGTGCACAGCATAAAACTGACTATGAAAACATGAAAATCAGAAGAAAAGATAGAGACTCGTGTTGTAAAACAAGTGCTGGGTATAACATGGATGGTAATCATTGCACTCACATCTCTTTGTGCATGGTGAGTTTTGAGCTCGGCATTGCAGTCCTTAACCCGCTGGGTGCAGGCGGTAGCTGATTCCAGCGCATAAACCTGGACAGCTGCACTGGACTCTGCCATTAACTCTAGCACCTCTGTTCTGACACTCTGTATCTGGGTTTTGGATTCCTCCAATGTCTCACGCATCTAAAATGTAAACAATAGAGAATTATAAATTTTTAATTATATCCATAGCAAGAAAATACTTTTTCTAATTTCCTTTGTATACATGACAGGTATACCATGGGCATGTAAAGAAGCTATCATGTACTTTTCTTTAAAGAAAACTGATACCTGGTGTCTGTAGTCTAATCTTGTGAACGCTGCCCCAGTGGGGCCTGAACCTGTGATTTCCTGGCAGAATATGGACTGTAACACTCATTGGTTTGATTTTATAAAGATAGAAGTTTACTATAATATTCAGAAAGCAATCCATTGATGTTATCTGGACAGTTTATTTGTTTTCAATGAGCAATAATTATGTAAAAACACAAATTATTTGTTACTTTGAAATGGTGAATAACGTGCTGTGTGCATTTCAGGCACTGTTTTAATTATAACAACAAATGGACAAGTGAGTTTAAATGTAAAGTGAATGTAACTAGATTCAAAGCATTGTTTTATTGCGTAATACCCATTCATGCAAAAAAGGTGTGTCCCGGGGTCTCTCTAGTGGTTTTTAATAAGGATCCTAGCTTTGTTAAATTTATGGTTACAAATACTCTTAATTAAGCCTTACCAAGAGCCCTAAAAACGGTTATAATGCTGTATGCCGCCAGCATAGCTCCAGACCAGGTCAGAAATACAGGAGCTACCCTGTCTGCTATTATGACTCTTATGTCGCTTATATCTCATCGCATATGGAAAGTTCTTAAATTCATTCAAATCCTACAATCTCAGGCCGGTCTGTTCACATTAATATGACTGAAACCATTTGTAAAAAGAAACATGTCATCTAGAATGTTCACTGACAAACAGACATAGGAATGCACTGTCAAGAACACACCTCCTGCATGTGCCCACTAGTGGCTGAGTAGTGTTTGGTCTGTAGTTCCCTGATATCGGCCATCTCTGACTGCTACTCTGCCTGGACTGTGTCCACCAAGTTCTGCATTCCTGCCAGGTGACCCTCGATCTCTGTGATCATGGTGCTGGTTACACTCACCGACTAGAATAAATATATTTTTTAAGAGAATGAAAATGACTGATCAAAGTATTTATATGTCTAAATTGACGACTCAGTCTCAATGGTTTTTATCAAAACTGAGTCCAAATGTAAGGAACATTTCATAAAACAGATTATTGTACATTGAACAAGAGGTCTGATGACTAATAGTTCTAGTTGTAATAAAATGTCAGCACATTTTCTACCTTAATAGTGATTGTGAACAGTACCTGTTGGAATCGGTTACAAAAACATTGGACTAGCCTACCTGTTGTGTGATCTGCGTTACCACTGCCTGGAATAGCCTATCTGCTGTGAGATCTGTGATACCACTGCCTGGAATAGTCTACCTGCTGTGAGATCTGCGTTACCACTGCCTGGAATAGCCTATCTGCTGTGATATCTGTGATACCACTGCCTGGAATAGCCTACCT
>VMBQ01005514.1:13411-25699 GCA_007657795.1 Dreissena rostriformis | reverse complement strand
ATATAAGAGCCAGTCTCAATGATATAAGAGCCAGTCTCAATTGTATAAGAGCCTGTCTCAATGATATAAGGGCCAGTCTCAATGATATAAGAGCCTGTCTCAATGATATAAGAGCCTGTCTCAATGATATAAGAGCCTGTCTCAATTATATAAGAGCCTGTCTCAATGATATAAGGGCCAGTCTCAATGATATAAGAGCCAGTCTCAATGATATAAGGGCCAGTCTCAATGATATAAGAGCCAGTCTCAATGATATAAGAGCCAGTCTCAATTGTATAAGAGCCTGTCTCAATGATATAAGAGCCTGTCTCAATGATATAAGAGCCTGTCTCAATGATATAAGAGCCTGTCTCAATGATATAAGAGCCAGTCTCAATGATATAAGAGCCTGTCTCAATGATATAAGGGCCAGTCTCAATGACATAAGAGCCAGTCTCAATGATATAAGAGCCTGTCTCAATGATATAAGAGCCAGTCTCAATGATATAAGAGCCAGTCTCAATGATATAAGGGCCAGTCTCAATGACATAAGAGCCAGTCTCAATTGTATAAGAGCCAGTCTCAATGATTTTTAAGAGCCATCCTGGGGTGTGATCAAGGAGAAGTCCGAGTTAATGAATATTCTGTTGACTGATTTTTAATCACCTGATGTGAATAACGGGATGACAAACCTCTAAAAACACACATGCAAATAAACACCTAGTTGAACTTTAAAACAAGATTTATTTCTATAAGCCTTTTTTTAAAATAACATACTATTAAAGAAGGCAATCTTAGCAGTATGGGGTTAATTCTGTAAGCTTGGCATTTTGTTTCCTACTCCAAGGGAATAAGGCTGGAATTCTTTCATTTTTATCCCCACGCTTTTTGAAAAAAAAGGTGGGGATATTGTGGTTATCTCCACCATCCGTCCGTCTGTCCGTCCGTCCTGGCTATCTCCTCCTACACTATTAGCACTAGAACCTTGAAACTTACACACATGGTAGCTATGAGCATCTGTGCGACCNTGCACATTTTGAGTTGCAGTTGTCTCCCTTTATCATAATTTTTTATTGAAAACCTGGTTTTATGACAATTTTGTCCCTTGTTTAGACTGTGGCAAGGTCTGCCATACATCTCTGGCTCATGTATTCCTGGTTTTCTCTCCTTGCTTTTGTTCTTTTTTCAGTGCCTCTCTTGACATTTTCATTTTTATACGTTCTGCATTGAACTTCCTATAAGCAAACATATCCTTGAAACAAGCAACAAACAAGGCGTTGAACTGTTTAGACTGTGGCAAGGTCTGCCATACATCTAAGGCTCATGTATTCCTGGTCTTCTCTATTTTTCTCTTCTTTGACCAGTGCCTCTCTTGACATTTTCATTTTTCTGCGTTCTACATTAAACTTCTCAAGAGCAGACATATCCTTGAAACAAGCAACAATCAAGGCGCCTTGTTGAACACATTAAAACTGCTTGGTCTGCCATCCATTTGTGTCTCACTAATGTCACTATGATCAAATATTTCAATACTTTTGGAAGGTGTAGCCCTCTCTTTTACAATTAACATGATATCTTTTTTGTGCCATTAATCTTAGACCCTGTGGAGTGTAGAGCTAAAATTAAAACCAAGCTAAATCTGGAGTAGCAGTGGTTATAAAGCCTCAGTGTAGGGTCCAATGGAAAGGGTCAATGGACCAGTCCTGTTTTCAGTTTAATGGCCTTAAAGCAGCTGGTTTGTAGGCTAGAATAGAGACTCACCATTAAAAAAACAATAAAAAATAATGCAGTAATTCAATATTATACATAACCAAATCAAACTTAAATTTAATCTATACCGAACTACTTGCAAAAGATACTTAAAACAATATTTGGAAATAGCCAACTTAATTATATTTTCCAAATTATGACAACATAAGGTATATGTGGCATATAGCAGTTGAACTGTCCGTCAGTCTGTCTGTCCGTCCGTCCGAAAACTTTAACATTGGCCATAACTTTTGCAATATTGAAGATAGCAACTTGATATTTGGCATGCATGTGTATCTCATGTATCTGCACATTTCGAGTGGTGAAAGGTGAAGGTCATCATTCAAGGTCAAATGTCAAAACAAAAATCAGAGGTGCATTAGGGGGCATTGTGTTTCTGACAAACACATCTCTTGTTATGCGTTCTGCATAAATCAACGATGAAATCAATAAAGAGAAAACAACAGTGTCCACTCTGATTTACAGGATGGCATATTTTTTCAGGAACATGCTGGAAAAGGTCAAGGACAGCAAGAAGCAAATGAGTTGATGCATGGAGTGTTGTTTATTAGAGACTTAAAAGTTGCAATTTATATACTTATTACGCTAATTTAAATAAAAATCCTTGAAACAAGCAGAAATCAAGGCGTTGAACATTTTTTAGACTGTGGCAAGGTCTGCCATACATCTCTGGCTCATGTATTCCTGGTCTTCTCTCCTCGCTTTTGTTCTTTATTCAGTGCCTCTCTTGACATTTTCATTTTTATGCCTTCTGCATTGAACTTCTCATAAGCAAACATATCCTTGAAACAAGCAAAAATGAAGGTTTTGAACTCTTTTAGACTGTGGCAAGGTCTGCCATACATCTCTGGCTCATGTACCCTGATTTTCTCTATTTTTCTCTTCTTTGACCAGTGCCTCTCTTGACATTTTCATTTTTATGCGTTCTGCATTAAACTTCTCAAGAGCAGACATATCCTTGAAACAAGCAACAATCAAGGCAGGCGCCTTGTTGAACATATTTAAACTGCCTGGTCTGCCATCCATTTCTGTCTCACTAATGTCACTATGATCTAATATTTCACTACTTTTGGAAGGCGTAGCCCTCCCTTTTACAATTAACATGATATCGTTTGAGCCATAAATCTTAGACCCTGTGGAGTGTAGAGCTAAAATTAAAACCAAGCTAAATCTGGAGTAGCAGTGGTTATAAAGCCTCAGTGTAGGGTCCAATGAAAAGGGTCAATGGACCAGTCCTGTTTTAAGTTTAGGGGCCTTAAAGCAGCTGGGTTGTAGGCTAGAATAGAGACTATCACCATTAAAAAAATAAAAAATAAAAAAAATGCAGTAATTCAATATTATACATAAACAAATCAAACTTTAAATTTAATCTATACCCAACTACTTGCAAAAGATACTTGAAACAATATTTTGAAATAGCCAACTTAATTATATTTGCCAAATTATGACAACATAAGGTATATGTGGCATATAGCAGTTGAACTGTCCGTCCATCCGAAAACTTTTACATTGGCCATAACTTTTGCAATATTGAACATAGCAACTTGATATTTGGCATGCATGTGTATCTCATGGATCTGCACATTTTGAGTGATGAAAGGTCAAGGTCATCTTCAAGGTCAAGGGTCAAAAAAATAAAAATAAATTGGGGCAGAGTAGGGGGCATTGTGTTTCTGACAAACACATCTCTTGTTATGCGTTCTGCATGAATCATCGAGGAAATCAATAAAGAGAAATCAACAGTGTCAACTCTGATTGACAGGATGTCATATTGTTCCAGTAACATGCTGGAAAAGCTCAAAGACAGCATGAAAAATGAGTTGATGCATGGAGTGTTGTTTATTAGAGACTTAAAAGTTGCAATTTATATACTTATTACGCTTATATAAATAAAAATCCTTGAAAAAGCAAAAATCAAGGCGTTGAACATTTTTAGACCATGGCAAGGTCTGCCATACATCTCTGGCTCATGTACTCGTAGTCTTCTCTCCTTGCTTTTGTTCTTTATTCAGTGCCTCTCTTCACATTTTCATTTTTATGAGTTCTGTATTGAACTTGTCATAAGCAAACATATCCTTGAAACAAGCTAAAATCAACGCGTTGAACTCTTTTTAGACTGTGGCAAGGTCTGCCATACATCTCTGGCTTATGTACTCCTGGTCTTTTCTCTTCTTCTCTTCTTTGACCAGTGCTTCTCTTGACATTTTCATTTTTATGTGTTTTGCATTAAACTTCTTAAGAGTAGACATATCCTTGAAACAAGCAACAATCAAGGCGCCTTGTTGAACACATTAAAACTTCCTGGTCTGCCATCCATTTGTGTCTCACTAATGTCACTATGATCTAATATTTCACTACTTTTGGAAGGTGTAGCCCTCCCTTTTACAATTAACATGATATCTTTTGAGCCATTAATCTTAGACCCTGTGGAGTGTAGTGCTAAAATTAAAACCAAGCTAAATCTGGAGTAGCAGTGGTTATAAAGCCTCAGTGTAGGGTCCAATGAAAAGGGTCAATGGACCAGTCTTGTTTTCAGTTTAGGGGCCTTAAAGCAGCTGGTTTGTAGGCTAGAATAGAGACTATCAACATTAAAAAAAAAAAAAAACAGTAATTCAAAATTATACATTACCAAATCAAACTTTAAATTTAATCTATACCCAACTACATGCAAAAGATACTTGAAACAATATTTTGAAACTTAATTATATTTGCCAAGTTATGACATGATTTAAAACAGTTATTTCAATTTTTTGTGCTCAAGTCACTCCTTAAATTGTTGTTCATTCAATGATAATGAACTATACAATATTTAACCCAACATGTGTACCATTATTTTGAAATCCCATCATGCATCAAACACAAACATTAACTTTCATTATATTCATATACATTATTTATATGTATAAAAGTATGGACACAGAGGTGGAGTTCCCAGTGAGTGGGCCAATTTTAGTTTCCCCGGTTGTAGCACCAGCATTTTTTTTCACCATTTTGGGAATGGGGCCTGGTCCCTTTGGATTGGGAAAAATCGCGGTATTTTGACTTAAATTGGGAAATAAGTGTTTTGCAAACAAATGCTTCAAAATTGTGAATAAAAGTGGTTTCAATATCATATGTACTAAGACTCAACTTATAGAGCTTGATTTTTTTTGTGGAAACCCTCAATTGGGAATTTTAAGGTCCCATTTGGGGAAAATATATACTTTTTTCCATTGGGAATGGGGCCGAATCCCGGCCACGATTTTGAACGGAAAAAAAACACTGACCAGGTACTTGCGACTCCCACCAAGGGGTTTTCCCCAGAAAGTACTGGCCCGAAAGTCACGAGGTAGAGACATCCCCCCATGACTTAAGAGAGTCATAGTTACTCCTACTGTTTACCCGCGCTTGGTTGAATTTCTTCACTTTGACAGATGGGCATTGTTTGCCCCACATTACTTTTGTAGGGGTCATTCGTAAAGTTCGTGGACAAGGTAAAATACTTATAAGAATATATATTGTAACAATTAAATATTAGTAAAGCAGGAAGAAAAAATATCTGTTATGAAGACTATAATTTATATTGTCAAAATTGTACTAATATGTTTCAAAATGTTAAGGCAACAACTGGCCAGCATTACAGAGCACTTTGAATAGTAAAATAATTTCATTTTGGCGTTCAAGTCTATAAGTACTAATAATGTCTTGAATTGCGCTGAAAGGATATCATACATCATTTGCATAATAAACGAAGGTAACGGCTAATTTTTTATGCCAATTGATATCAACAACTTATTTGAAAGGCGATATGTACCTGTGTTCAGCGTTGTCAATAAAATGGCATCGTCAGAAAGTTCAGAGCACAGTCATAAATTACGCCAGAGTGGAAATGAAACACAGACATGCATTAAAGTTTATTTCTATTGCCGAAAGACGATCAACTATCCAGATCAAGTGGCCTAAGTGTTTCATGGAAAGACGGGAATCTACATTGGCTGATACTGACACTGGAGGGCCTCATGTATATCAGAAAGCGCTTTAACGTGTTGTGATGAAAGACCAGCTAAAATCCGTACATGAAATAACTGAAGAAGTGGGAATTAGGCATTCTAGCATGCACAAAATACTAACAGACTCTGAATACTAAGAAAGTGTATGCCCTGGCTAGTTTGTTGAGGCATGAAAAAACAAAAATGGTCGTCAGCGTCCTATGCATATTTGGGAGGTTGTCAATTTGAAAGCAATGCATTTCTGCCGTAGTATTACATGTGATGACCTTGGGATCTATAAATATGATTCTGAAACAAAACAGCAATCTATGGTATGGAAGACGCCATCAACAAAACAGCAGTCTATGGTATGGAAGACACCATCAACATAACAGCAATCTATTGTATGGAAGACACCATCAACAAAACAGCAATCTATTGTATGTAAGACACCATCAATAAAACAGCAATATATGGTATGGAAGACACCATCAACAAAACAGCAGTCTATGGTATTTAAGACACCATCAACAAAACAGCAATCTATGGTATGGAAGACACCATCAACAAACCAGCAATCTATTGTATGGAAGACACCATCAACAAAACAGCAATCTATTGTATGGAAGACACCATCAACAAAACAGCAATCTATGGTATGGAAGACACCATCAACAAAACAGAAATCCTATGGTATGGGAAACACCATCAACAAAACAGCAATCTATGGTATGGAAGATACCATCAACATCTCCATCAAAGAGGGTGAATAACAAGAGATCAGCCCAGAAGACGATGCTTATCTCCTTCATGGACAGTTGGGGAATGGTTGTATGTAACAAAGTACCAAATTGAGTGAACGTCAATGTCAAATATTACCAGAAGGTATTCTGTTAATGTGGACTATACTAAATATTAAAAGTCATAGAGAATATAGAATAAAAATAAATATATGAATACCGAGTTACTGAAAAAAGGGCATGTGTCGAAATCGCCTTAATTATCCTCTATTAAACCAACGTATTCTATGAAAACTGAGTTACTGGAAAAAGGAACATATGTGTCCAAATTGACATTGTTATCCTATATCAAGGCAACCCTCAGACTCTTTGGTCACATAAGACATTGATGCAGATCAACTTCTTTTGACAATAGAGTTAAACCTTAATGCGTGTCTAGGTATTATTTCCGCTCTGGCACAACATTTTATGTCCATGCTCTGAACTGCCTGACGATGCCATTTAATTGACAATTCCAAACAAAGGTTCACATCGCCTTTCCAATAATTTGTTGATATGGATTGGCATCAAAAATTAGCCTTAATCTTTATTCACTCTGATAGAGCCCATTTCTTGCTCCTATGTACTTGACGAAGTTTCACCTTAAGAAGAACGTGATGCAAGGGATGCGATTTGTGTTAAACATTACAGACATACAGACATTCATAAGAAAGTACAATTCTGACCGGACTTTTGTATAAATACGGCTTTGATGGGCAGATAGGAATAGTTTGTGTTTTGTAGGTGGGAATAGTTTGAAAAATTGTATTTTTTTACAAGGTAGTTGTTCTTTTGATATTTTGTCAACAGTGTCAAAATACTCTGTAACATGGCATATGCATATGTTTTAAAGAGTAAACGGTATTTATTTTTATGTTGGTTTTATTTTAATCGTATGCATTACAGAAACTTAATTTATTAAACTTGCATATAATTTTATTGCTAAATCATTGCACATTAATTAAATATAACTTGTCCATGAATTTTATGTCTTGAGTCCCGTATTATGGTCCAAATTTATGTTATATATCCTTTGGAGGATCATAATTCCGTTATTTCAACTGTGGGAGGTGAAAGATAATGATTTCACCATCCTGCTTCATACATTTTTATGCCTAAATGTTTTTTTGTTAAGCTCGCTTGGGTTTGCCGATATACATGTCACAATTGTCAAGTGTGTAATTATGTGCATAAGTAAGAGCTTGTGCAGACTGCAACTTTGTCATTCATCATGAAATTGTACAATAACTTAAAATACATATTCATTATCATAAGACGTATCACGTGAAACACCTGTCTCCTTACCTCAAAGTTCAAGGTCACACTTATGTTTATCCTTGGTCTAATTCGGCCATGAAACCTCTTGTCAAGACTGTAACTTAGTAATTCTGTCATCTGCTATAAAACTGTTTGTCCTGACTGTAACTTTAGCATTGATCATGCAGTTTAAAAAAAAAAAAAACTTACCATAAACCATGATGAGAATGTGTGTCATGTTCAACACCCATGTCCCTGCTTCAAAGGTCATGGTCACACTTAAAGGTCAAAAGTCAAATATTTAGCAAACAAACAGCTCATCTGGTTTGTAAATTTGTCATTCATCATGCAATTTTAAAATAACTTGCCACCAATAAATGATATGTGATAGGATCGTTTTGTGCCCAGGTTCTTGTTCACCTTGAAGAAGTTTGTAATATAGAACAAAACGCAAATGCTCGTTTTAACTTGTATTTATTGTATTTAAGAGATCCAGACTAAATTATATGTATCAGAGTAATTAACCCTGAAATGTATCTGATAGTTGTACTATCAGTACATTAAATTATTCATCAGGATCAACCTTTATTGTTAAATAAAGTTTATATAAGTAATTATATATTATTATTTTGTAACACTATATACTTATAATAGTTGCAACATAAGACATAATAGTTATAATATTGTTGAAATCAATATTATATATAAACTATTAATATGTTAAGTATGTGAAACAACATTTTAAAGTGAGGAAATTCACTTAATATACAGGGAGATAAACTCATTCTGTTACATTCCCCCCTCCTTAGGAAAAAACAATGTTTGAGATTAAGAAAAAAAAAACGTTTCTTCCTTTAAAATGAAAAGAAAGCATTTAAAAAAAATTAATGTCATCTTTATATTTTATTTCCGCATATTCCTCCCTCGTCAGTGAGCGTTCTATGTTAGTGTCTATCAGCGCCTCCTGCTGGGGCCTGGCCTTCGCCTGCTCGACCCGGGCACCCTGTCCAGGCACCCTGTAAAAGGGCTTGACTCCACGTTTTTCTTCACAGAAATGTCCGGGACGTCCCCTTAGTCTGATTTAATTTAAAATGCCGCCGTGCCTCAATTTTGGATTAACACTTCCCTCGGCACACTATGCACAGATAGTTCACCGAAAATGGCATGTAAAATTTGTCCAAATCCTACCGAAGGTCCCGGTGGCGGTCGAGAAGAAGTTCATCGCCACCAAAATTTACCGGCAGTGTAAAATGGTTCAATGTGAAAAGTGGATATGGCTTCATTAACAGGGATCATACCAAAGAAGACGTTTTTGTCCACCACACTGCAATTAGCAAGAACAAACCTCGTTAATACCTGAGAAGTATCGGAGATGGGGATGAAGTAGGATTTGATGTAGTGGAAGGAGAAAAGGGAAATGAAGCATCCAATGTCACTGGACTGAACAGCACCATGAGAAGGTGTATCAATCTTTTAACAATTTTTTTACTCCAACACCATAGTAAATTCATTTAAATGTAAATTAAATGCACATTTCAATATTAAAAATATAATTAAAAAAAAAAAAACAGTTGCAAAATACTAAAAATGGTTAAATCATATATTATATAAATATGCATAGTATCCATAGACAATGCCTTATTTACAAACAGATTAATGTCAATTAGCAAATAGAAAAATAACAACACATTACAGTTATTATCATCAATTCAATATGTTTCAGTAAATACAGAAGAACAGTACAACTACTTTATGCCGCCTTCTTTTAGGGGGGGGGGAGGCAAAAAAAGGTCATGGTTTATACCTTAATATTGACTGAGCTCTGCTCCAGTGAATCTGCTGTATGTTTATTGATAAGCCTGCTCCTCATCTTGTTCTTGCATGTATATACATGTATAGCAAATTGTATCTTCAATTTTACGTATATCGATAGATGCCGAAGGCATAAACAAATCATGGTATGGTAGTATGCCACTCAAAGAAGTATAACAAAAAATGAAATATTAATTATAATAATAAACTTGCTCAAACACTTAAAGATATGTTAAAATTGATGCAAATTTCAGCCGATGTGCTGATCAGATATCTGGAAAAAATGCTAACAAACAAAACAAAAGTAATAAGTTATCACTAACCAGTAGATTGCATACAACAATGTATGATATATATTTATATCATAACTGTATATTTACAGATTGTCCAAGCTGTCCCTCAGTCTTTGCTCTTTTATGTTCTTTATAACACAGTCAGACACATGTTCATACACATGTACCTTGTTCTTGAGAAAATATTCTTTTCTTGGTCTTCTCACCCGCACCTGAGTTTAAATATAATCAAATGAGTGTCTTTCACACAAAACTTAAGAAAATAGGACAAGAAACATAAAAACTTTCAACTATAAAAACAGAGGTCAAGATGAATTGTTCAATTTAAAAGAGAATTCTTGGTCTCTCCTCATGATTGAGAAAGATGTTTGCAGATTAAGGGCTTACCTCTTACCTGTACTATTCCTTTATTGTTTATTTTGCAGTTTAATTCTTCTGTTGTTGCGTCTTTTTATGCCCCCGGTAGGGTGGCATATAGTTATAACAATAACAACACAATCATTTAAATAACAGTTATGTACTTTGTTACATGTTTGTTACATGTAATTGAATTAAAATTGAGATATAATAATTATTAGACACTCTTAAANAAAAAAAAAAAAAAAAAAAAAAAAAATCAAATTGGGAATTTGTTTTCAAATTGTGATTTTTTTTTTCCGAAAAAAGCCTGTGGGTGATGTGCACTTAAGGCTGTGATTTTTGTTTCACTAAAAAAGATCATCAAGATGATGAAAGAAAACCAGACAGTTGTGTCAGAGATCTCTGAGCAGGTAGGCTATTACAGGCAGTGGTGTCACAGATCACACAGCAGGTAGGCTATTCCAGGCAGTGGTATCACAGATCACACAGCAGGTAGGCTATTCCAGGCAGTGGTGTAACAGATCTCACAGCAGGTAGGCTATTCCATGCAGTGGTATCACATATCTCACAACAGGAAGGCTATTCCAGGCAGTNATATATTCAATAAATAACTAATTGCAAACATTGTTTCCAGTGGGGTTTTTTTCCATTCAAATTCGGGGCTGGTATTCATCCCCATTCCCAATGGAAAAATGTATATATTTTTTCCATATGGGATCAACAAATTTCCAATTGAAGGTTTCTAAAAAAAAATAAAAAATGTTAAGATTTCAATATTTAGTTCATCTCGCATCTAGCTCTATAAGTTGAACCTCAGTAAATATAATCTTTAAAACACTTAAATTAAATATTCAATTAAATTCTCAATTTTGAAGCATTTGTTAGGAAAACAACAACAACACTATTTTCCCAATTTCGGTCAAAACGCCGCAATTTTTCCCAATCCAAAGGGACCCGGCCTCATTCCCAAAATGGGGAAAAAAACACTGGACTTTCTTTAATTTATGAAACTAGTTTCCTTGTGAATATGTTATTAATTCATTAAAACTTCAAATACATTTTCCTGTAAAACAATGTGATAATATCGTAAAAAGGGTATGTTGGGGGTCCAAGGGTGCAGGGTTGGACCCTGGGGCGGCAGGGTTCTGCGCCCCTCCGTTAAGGCCTAGCTCTAGCAATGCACATGTATAGCTTGCTTCTGAAATGTAAAGTGAGTATTGTTTTTTACTCCCTCTATGCAGACAGAAGTTTGGTTCAACTTTTCAGATTGTGCGGTTAGAAAGTAATTTACATATATGTAAACTGTGGGCAGGGCTTATTAGGCAGTGGTCCCTGATAGGTCAGAGTCTATAATTATGAAAAGTAAGTAATTCTGACATGTAAATGTTTTCATATATTACCTGTACAGACTACAGATTCCTGGAAGATTGTGGAAGGAAGAACAGCAATGCTTCAAGAGATCAGCTTAAAAGAACAAGCAACAAACCAAACTTTGTAAGGATAACAGTTTGCCATGAATTACCATGAGCAATTTTGTGTACTACATTGACCTTTTTTAACCAGGTTTTCCGAAGGAAAAAACTGGTTATTAGATTGGCGAATGCAAGCTGGCTGGCTGGCGGGCGGGCGGAACAAGCTTGTGTCCGCTCCAGGGCAACAGATAAGATTTTGGGTCAATTAGTTTTCACTGCAAGCTTTTTGTTACAGTTAGTTTTTTTTCCCTCAAAACTAGTTGTCAATTAGTTGTTTTTTTTACAATTTGATCAAAACGTACATATGTTTCTGGATCAGATTAGCGCTTCATTTTTGGATATTGATAATTCGCAGCAATTTTTATTTCAATTAAGTCGTTATAAATTCACAGTGACAATGGTTGTTTGTAAATGTAAGAATTAATTATATGTTGACAAATTGATGATGGAGTCATTTTGTTTCAACCAGTTTCAACACTCCTGCCTTTCAGTCTCAGAGTAAACTCACATTGCCAAACCCTCTCCATCAATGACAAGCCAGTGGAAATCACAATCACCCGCTTTCTGATAGTATACTCTTCCCAATGTCTTTTCCCGA
>VMBQ01005514.1:0-10837 GCA_007657795.1 Dreissena rostriformis | reverse complement strand
GAAATGTTACAATGAGATCACTTCCTCCTAACACCATCAGACACATGTACATACCTTGCTCTTGAGAAAATCTTGTTCTATTGGTCTTCTCACCCGCACCTGAGTTTTTAATATAATCAAATGAGTGTCTTTCACACAAAACTATAGACAAAAACAACAAGAAACATACACACTTTTTACTATAAAAAACATAGGTCAATGATGAATTGTTACATTTAACAGATAATTATTGGTCTCTCCGCATGATTAAGAATGATGTTTGCAGATTAAGGGTTTGTTCTAGGTTATTATTGGGTGTCAAAGCATCCTACCTTTACAATTCCTTTGTTGTTTATTTTGCAGTTGAATTCTTGGGTAATTGCTGCTGTTGTGAAATGAGGTCACTTCCAACAGCCTCGATTCAAAGACTATCAGAAAGTTTCCATTGTCTTTTCCTTCTCATCTAGAAGTCTAACTGGTTGGCCTCACAATGATTTACAGTGATGTTTGCATGATCAGGACTTATTCCAGGTTATCATTGGATATCCAAGCCTCTTACCTGTACCATGCTTTTGTTGTAGTTTTTTACAGTTGAACTCTTCTGTTTTTGCTACATACGAATCACTCACACTCTAGAAACTGTGCAGTTCTTCAGAATTCTGGGACAATACGAGCTCTGGGGTCAATAGATTGGCAGTGGAAACAGATACGGCCACCACTGCCCTGTCCTGGATCACCTCTTCCATGTCCTGAATCATTGTTTTACAATACATACAACAAATAACTTAAGTTGCATTTAATAAGAAAAGAGATTATAACAATAAAAAGGTTAAAGTTTATAACCACGCAGAACAATATATAAAAAAAAACAAATGCCTTACATTAATCACCATTATTAAACAACAATTACAGTAATAGCATTTATAAGAATGCAACATTGTGTGATTAACGGCTTGTTCCACTGGTTATCATTTGGGTGTCACACTTTTAAATGCACAATTCCTTTGTTGTTGTTCAGATGTCAGTTTTCTATGCAATTGCAAGGCATTATGTTGGTCGCAAGAACAATAGTATGTAAACATTTGCCAATGAAGTTCAAGTTTATTTGATAGAGTAAGAGTCTTGTACATCCTTTTAAAAGTCCACTTTTTATATGTTGTTTCTATTGTTTTCAAGACGTCCATTATGAAAAAGAGTGGTAAACTGCTAGATGGATTTGATTATAAATTGCTTTTTGGATTGTCACCCAAATATATATGCAACAATGTTTTATTAGCCTGTACTCCCTCCATGCATGTGTACAACACCTGGACACCATATATGTTCAATCTTATGGCTTTCCAGAACATTCCATTCACTCCATTTTTTATTGCTTTTTCATGCAGCCATTGTAACCATGCATCAGCAAATCCTGCATCTTGTTTAACAGCATTTGTGTACAAAATAAGTACTGATTTTGAAGGTAACGGCATTATATAACTATGTTCAAATATTTCATATGCCTTTGGGCTTTTATTAAATAATTGAAGACATATCGAAATGAAAACTGTTGACCAGTGTCTGCCATTTGGATGTCTGCTGACATTGTTTGACTGACTGTTCCACAAGCATTTGCAACATCTAAGATTTAAGACTTCAGGTTCATTTTAAAATATAAACTCTATATAGATGGAGAGATGGTCCCAGAATCAGCTTGTGCCGACTTCACGCTCTGATTCAGGACAATATTATACCAACATGCATTTAGCCAGATCTTCCCAAAACAGGGCTTCATGTGGGAAAGATCTAAGATCATATCTGATGATATTGTATAATAATTAAATAAATCTAGGTTATTTCCAAGTTCTTCATGTGGGAAAGATCTAAGTAGTCTATCAGCCAGATGGGTTGGGGTGAACCACTCAGGGGAGGAAAACAACACCTATCTTACTTGATTGTATACTCAATATAAAAAAACAAAATGTGTAATAACAATCTAAGTTGGGCAGCTATAAGTTATTATTGAGCTGTTTCTATGGCAACCGTCAGGCTTTGACCAAATAGCTAGTTTAGCTAGTATAATTCTCAAATATTTCTTCAAAATTGGTTCTGAAGATTATGATTATTACCTAGTATGATCTGCAGTTTAATATGCAAATATGTACATTTTCATATACATGAATATTAATGAGATTGCAAGAAAAGTTCCTAAAAACTAGCGAACCTTCAAAATAGTTGGGTCAATATACACTTTGACCCCCCAAAAACACTTTGACCCCCCAAAAATTGCTACAAAAGGTGTTTTAACTGATCCTGGTAGGGTAGAAGNTTTAATATAACTCTTTATAACAATAACAACAAAGTCATTTAAATAACAGTTATGTACTTTGTTACATGTAATGGAATTAAAATTGAGATATAATAATCATTAGACACTTCTTAAAAAAACAAAAAAACAAATTGGGAATTTGTTTTCAAATTGGGATTTTTTTTTTTACCATTTCACATTGTCTGTCCGTCCGTCTGAAATTCTGTCACACTTTGCGTTTAGGTTTTGCGTTTAGGTTTGGAAAAATGTTACAATGAGATCACTTCCTCCTAACACCATCAGACACACGTACATACCTTGCTCTTGAGAAAATCTTGTTCTATTGGTCTTCTCACCCGCACCTGAGTTTTAATATAATCAAATGTGTGTCTTTCACACAAAACTATAGACAAAAACAACAAGAAACATACACACTTTTTACTATAAAAAACATAGGTCAATGANTTCAAATTGTATTCATCCGATCTTCACCAAACTTGGTCAGCAGTTGCATCTAGTTGATATATAGGCCAAGTTCGAATATGGGTCATGCCGGGTCAAAAACTAGGTCATAGGGTCAATTAGTGCATTTTCAACGGCGCCACTTTGTCCGGACTCTAATTCAAATTGTATTCATCCGATCTTCACCAAACTTGGTCAGTAGTTGCATCTAGTTGATATCTAGGTCAAGTCCGAATATGGGTCATGCTGGGTCAAAAACTAGGTCAAAGGGTCAATTAGTGCATTTTACTTTGTCCGGACTCTAATTCAAATTGTATAAATCTTATCTTCACCAAACTTGGTCAGTAGTTGCATCTAGTTGATATCTAGGCCAAGTTCGAATATGGGTCATGCCAGGTAAAAAACTAGGTCATAGGGTCAATTAGTCCATTTTCAACAGCGCCACTTTGTCCGGACTCTTATTCAAATTGTATTCATCCGATCTTTACCAAACTTGGTCAGTAGTTGCATCTAGTTGATATCTAGGTCAAGTTCGAATATGGGTCATGTCGGGTCAAGAACTAGGTCATAGGGTCAATTAGTGCATTTTCAACGGCGCCACTTTGTCCGGACTCTAATTCAAATTGTATTCATCCGAAACTTTTAAACAACTTTTTATCCTGCGTCAAAGTGGTATGGGGGTATAAGTCACATTCAGTGACAAAGCTCTAGTTCAAGTTGAATTCACCAAACTTGGTCAGAGGTAGTATATAGATTATATATCAGTCAGGTCTGATTGGAGACATGCAACCGATTAACACATGCAATATTTTTATGCAATATTTTTATCCAGTTTTATTTTGCGATATTTTCATCGGGTTTATTTTTTTCGCGATTTTTGAAACGAGTTATTTTTAACAACATGTTTATTGGTAAGTTTCATTTTTCCTTCAATCTAATCATGATTTCCACAGGTACATGAGTTTTTCACTGTGCATGGGTACTATAGAAAGGCAACTGTTTATCATTGTCATCAACCTAAAATCAATTTTTATACGCCCGTTTTTACAAAACGGGACGTATAATAGTTTCACCCTTGGCGGGCGGGCGGGCGGCGGGCGGGCGGAGGCGGTGTCCACAGCAGTGTCCGCTCTCTAATTCAAATAGTTTTCATCCGATCTTCACCAAACTTTGTCAGAAGTAGGATCTAGACAATATCTAGGTCAAGTTCGAATATGGGTCATGTTGGGTCAAAAACTAGGTCACGGTGTCACTTAGTAGAACGGGCGTATCTTGTGACAATTTGGCACTCTTGTTCTCTGTTTAAAACTTATATAGAAAATTATTAATGAAAATAGACTATTGCTAAATGCATTGTATGGACTCATTCTTTTGAAAAAGTGAAATAAATTTTGAAGATGCTATATAATTTACAATCTGCCTTGTTTTTAACAATATACTAGCGAAAAATTATTTGTGTGAAAAATGATTTTGAGCGCTGATGCAGTAAGTAGATGAGTATATGTATTAAAGTTATCTCAGATTTATTTTCTTGCTCCCATCCGAATAGCATTTTATACAATCTGTCTCAGTGTCTTATTATACCCCCATTACCATAGGTAATGGGGGCTATATAGGAGTCACTTTGTCGGTCTGTCTGTCCCGCTTGTCCGGGCCATAACTATGTCATCTATCAAGGGATTTTGAAATCATTTGGCACATATGTTCACCATCATTGGACGGTGTGTCGCGCGAAAGAATTACGTCAATATCTCCAAGGTCAAGGTCACACTTTGAGGTCAAAGGTCAAAAATGGCCATAAATGAGCTTGTCCGGGCCATAACTATGTCGTTCATCAAGGGATTTTGAAATCATTTGGCACATATGTTCACCATCATTGGACGGTGTGTCGCGCGAAAGAATTACGTCAATATCTCCAAGGTCAAGGTCACACTTTGAGGTCAAAGGTCAAAAATGGCCATAAATGAGCTTGTCCGGGCCATAACTATGTCGTTCATCAAGGGATTTTGAAATCATTTGGCACATATGTTCACCATCATTGGACGGTGTGTCGCGCGAAAGAATTACGTCAATATCTCCAAGGTCAAGGTCACACTTTGAGGTCAAAGGTCAAAAATGGCCATAAATGAGCTTGTCCGGGCCATAACTATGTCGTTCATCAAGGGATTTTGAAATCATTTGGCACATATGTTCACCATCATTGGACGGTGTGTCGCGCGAAAGAATTACGTCAATATCTCCAAGGTCAAGGTCACACTTTGAGGTCAAAGGTCAAAAATGGCCATAAATGAGCTTGTCCGGGCCATAACTATGTCGTTCATCAAGGGATTTTGAAATCATTTGGCACATATGTTCACCATCATTGGACGGTGTGTCGCGCGAAAGAATTACGTCAATATCTCCAAGGTCAAGGTCACACTTTGAGGTCAAAGGTCAAAAATGGCCATAAATGAGCTTGTCCGGGCCATAACTATGTCGTTCATCAAGGGATTTTGAAATCATTTGGCACATATGTTCACCATCATTGGACGGTGTGTCGCGCGAAAGAATTACGTCAATATCTCCAAGGTCAAGGTCACACTTTGAGGTCAAAGGTCAAAAATGGCCATAAATGAGCTTGTCCGGGCCATAACTATGTCGTTCATCAAGGGATTTTGAAATCATTTGGCACATATGTTCACCATCATTGGACGGTGTGTCGCGCGAAAGAATTACGTCAATATCTCCAAGGTCAAGGTCACACTTTGAGGTCAAAGGTCAAAAATGGCCATAAATGAGCTTGTCCGGGCCATAACTATGTCGTTCATCAAGGGATTTTGAAATCATTTGGCACATATGTTCACCATCATTGGACGGTGTGTCGCGCGAAAGAATTACGTCAATATCTCCAAGGTCAAGGTCACACTTTGAGGTCAAAGGTCAAAAATGGCCATAAATGAGCTTGTCCGGGCCATAACTATGTCGTTCATCAAGGGATTTTGAAATCATTTGGCACATATGTTCACCATCATTGGACGGTGTGTCGCGCGAAAGAATTACGTCAATATCTCCAAGGTCAAGGTCACACTTTGAGGTCAAAGGTCAAAAATGGCCATAAATGAGCTTGTCCGGGCCATAACTATGTCGTTCATCAAGGGATTTTGAAATCATTTGGCACATATGTTCACCATCATTGGACGGTGTGTCGCGCGAAAGAATTACGTCAATATCTCCAAGGTCAAGGTCACACTTTGAGGTCAAAGGTCAAAAATGGCCATAAATGAGCTTGTCCGGGCCATAACTATGTCGTTCATCAAGGGATTNGTGTTCTTTGCCCCTTGAAACCCATATATAGCCACCAAAATAATCAAATTTGAGTGGATATTTACATAGTTATGATCATTTATAGGTTTTGGCGGCCATCTTGGCGGCCATTTTCGACGCCATGTTGGATTTGTGTGTACTATTGTACACTTAAACAATGTCTGATGATCTTTATGTGTTCTTTACCCCTTGAAACCTAGGAATAGACACCAAATTCATCAAATTTGATTGTATAGTTACATCTTGAAAAAAAAACTTTCCGGAGGTCCGATTTAGGTTAACATTTGATATGTTTTACCAGGTTCAGTTAAAATACCTTTTGTAGCAATTTTTTGGTGGTTGAAGGTATTTTTTTCATATATTGACCCTACTAATAAACTGCATGCAATTTGCGGTTCAATTTCTCCCAGATAATTTATGAAAATTAAGCTGATTTATGCCCCATCTTCAAAGGAGGAAAAATTACCAAAAGCTGCCAGTACCAGACTGTTATCAACCATTTTCATATGCTTCTGGCATGCATCTTCCAAGATATATAGGTGTAGTTTTGCCCCCCTTACTGGTACACCCCACCTCAATTTTGGGTACTTGGCTGAAGGACTAAAGATCATATCTGATGATATTGTATAATAATTAAATAAATCTAGGTTATTTTCAAATCCAACTGTTGTATTTAAGATTTTTAAGCATAATCTATTCACATGCCAGTAAAAGTTGGCAGAAATATATTTATGACCTTGTTAGAGGGGCAGGATTGAAAAAGAGCAATGCACAGCACCTTGCTATTTCGTTGTAGATCTTTCCCTACTTCATTTGAGCTGGAAAACGGGGCGTAATGCATGTGCCTTAAGTGTCGTCTTATATTAGTCCGTGCAGTCTACACAGGCTAATCAGGGACAATACTTTCCGCTTTGATGGTAATTTCCGTTTAAAAGAAGTCATTTCTTAGCAAAATAATCCAGTTTAGGAGGAAAGTGTGACTTTAGGCACATGCATTAAGACCTGTTTTTCCAGAGTGCTGCTCATTTTTAGCTCAGCTGTTTTCGAAGAAAACCCGAGGTATTGTCATAGCCCTCTTGTCCGCCGTCCGGGGCGTCCCAAAACTTTAACATAGGCCTTAACTTTTGCAATATTGAAGATAGCAACTTGATATTTGGCATGCATGTGTATCTCATGAAGCTGCACATTTTGAATGGTGAAAAGGTCAAGGTCAATGATGAAATCCAAGCACCCACAGCCGAGCGTTGGCATCCGCTCGACGGTGCTCTTGTATGAATATATATGTGTGTATAACATATATTACTATGTATTTGTAAAATATATATGCACTCATAAATAACATGTTTATAAAATAAAATATGAAATCCGTGCGTGTTTATCAAGGTTAGTATTGAGGGACAAAGTCATACACAAAAATGACATTTTTTTCTCAGACTTATTTTCGTCATATAAATCGTCGGGAAGTATCAATATATATATATAATGATTATCAATATGACAGACAAGACTCGATCACTGCAACGTAAAACCAAACTTTGCAATGAAAAGTCATAAGCTAATTGACAATTAATTTTCATTTCGTGTACATGTACATACCGCCAAGGGCGAAATTTCTTGATGTCCATTCCGTCGCCAGTTCGTCATCAGAATCCAACTCAGTTTCGCTATATTCCGATTCGTATGGTATTTCAATGTCAGAGGGAATGTCCTCTGGTCCATATCCTGAAAATTCCGACCCGCTATCGTCTTAATTAGCATCAGTAACATTATTTGCTTGAAACGTGTCAGCCATCTTGGCTTGTAGCTTTGATAAGGAAGTGCAAGGAAAAACTCGCGCATGGGTACATGATTGGATCGCTTATTTTTAGCTATACATTAAATAGAAACCATGTGCTTTTTTACCGGAAATTGGTAGGGAGAATTTACACTTTCTGAAGGTTTATTCCACTATGACGTCATTTAATTTTAAGATAGGTTGTTTACGATCTAAATTGGAGAGCGTTGCATTGCATCGATATATGGGAACTAGAAATGCAGTAGTGCGCGGTATCATCTGAAGATTGATAAAAGAGTCGCCAAGTTAGACTAGCCTTTGTCAGACAAGTCAGACTAGCCTTTGTCAGACAAGTCAGACAAGCTAGTGTCAGACAAGTTGGACTAGCCTGTGTCAGACAAGTTGGACTAGCCTATGTCAGACATGTTGGACTAGCCTGTGTCAGACATGTTGGACTAGCCTGTGTAAGACAAGTTAGACTAGCCTTCTTCAGACGAGTTAGACTAGCCTGTGTCAGACAAGTTAGACTAGCCTGTGTCAGACAAGTAAGACTAGCCTGTGTCAGACAAGTTAGACTAGTATGTGTCGACAAGTTAGGCTAGCCTGTGTCAGACAAGTTGGACTAGCCTGTGTGAGACAAGTAAGACTAGCCTGTGTAAGACAAGTTCGACTAGCCTGTGTCAGACAAGTTCGACTTGCCTGTGTCAGACAAGTTTGACTTGCCTGTGTCAGACAAGTTGGACAAGCCTGTGTCAGACAAGTTAGACTAGCCTGTATCAGACAAGTTGGACTAGCCTGTGTCAGAAAAATTGGACTAGCCTCTGTCAGACAAGTTGGACTAGCCTGTGTAAGATAAGTTGGACTAGCCTTTGTCAGGAAAGTTGGACTAGCCTGTGTCAGACAAGTTACACTAGCCTTTGTTAGACAAGTAAGACTAGCCTTTGTCAGACAAGTTAGACTAGCCTGTGTCAGACAAATTGGACTAGCCTGTGTCAGACAAGCTGGACTAGCCTGTGTCTAGACAAGTTGGATTAGCCTGTGTCAGAAAAGTAAGACTAGCCTGTGTCAGACAAGTTAGACTAGCCTGTGTCAGACAAGTTGGACTAGCCTCTGTCAGACAAGTTGGTCTAGCCTGTGTCAGACAAATTGGACTAGCCTGTGTAAGACTAGTTGGACTAGCCTGTGTCAGACAAGTTAGACTTTTATGTTTCAGAAAAGTTAGACTAGCCTGTGTCAGACAAGTTGGACTAGCCTGTGTCAGACAAGTTAGACTAGCCTTTGTCTGACAAGTTGGAATAGCCTGTGTCAGACATGTTGGAATAGCCTGTGTCAGACATGTTGGACTAGCCTGTGTCTGCCGCGCCATTTCTAGTTATGCCCCCCTTCGAAGAAGATGGGGTATATTGCTTTGCACATGTCGGTCGGTCTGTCAGTCGGTCCGTCCACCAGGTGGTTTCCGGATGAAAACTCAAGAACGCTTGGGCCTNAAAATATTCTGTGTCAATGCAGCATGTGGGGGTATACGTCACGTCAGTGACAAAGTTCTAGTTGGTATTGTAACATTCACATGACCTTAAATGTGAGTCTTAAAGGTGATACTGGTTAACTGGTATGTTTTAAATGTATATATATAAAAGTATATGAACCGAACTCTGTGAAAAGGGGGTTAAATGCATGTGCGTAAAGTGTGGTTCCAGATAAGCCTGTGCAGTCTGCACAGGCTAATCAGTGAGGTCACTTTCTGCTTAAGCTGGATTTTCGTCAAAAAGAGTCTTCTTTTAAACGAAAAATACAATAAAAGCCGAAAGTGTCGTTCCTGTCTGCACAGGCTAATCTGGGACGACACTTTGTGCACATTCATTAAACTCCCTTTTCACAGAGAAAGGCTCATATTGAATGTCATAAAATTAAATCCGCAGAAATTTATATACTTGTTTTAATTGTAGAACACCTGGTACAGCTAAAAAAGAAAAAGGAACAGAGACAGCCAAGAAAAAGAAACCAGGTAATAATGCTTCTTCATTTTTAGCTCGGCTGTTTTCGAAGAAAACCAGAGGTATTGTCATAGCCCTCTCGTCTGCCGTGTCGTCTTCGTGGTAGGCGTCGTCGTCCGAAAACTTTAACATTGGCCATTACTTTTGCATTATTGAAGATAGCAACTTGATATTTGGCATGCATGTGTAGCTCATAGAGCTGCACATTTCGAGTGGTGAAAGGTCAAGGTCATCCTTCAAGGTCAAAGGTCAAAAAAACTTTTTTTTTGTGGTTTTTCATGTGTATCTCATCGACCTGCACATTTTGAGTGGTGAAAAAGTCAAGGTCAATGATGACCTTCAAGGTCAAAGGTAAAAAACACAAAATCCAAGCACCCACAGCCGAGCGTTGGCATCCGCTCGACGGTGCTCTTGTTTTTATAATATAATGATCCAGGTATGGGTTTCAAAACAGCCTGGGGTAAAAATTGATGTTCAATGATTTATATGCATTTATATTAAACAGTGAAAATTTAAAATTTAAAAAATGAAGAAGCAAAAGATATTTTTGGAAATTTTTAAATACTCAACTCATTATTATGCCCCCTCTTCGAAGAAGAGGGGGTATATTGTTTTGCACATGTCGGTCTGTTGGTGTGTCGGTCCGTCCACCAGATGGTTTCCGGATGATAACTCAAGAATGCTTAGGCCTAGGATCATGAAACTTCATAGGAACATTGATCATGACTCGCAGATGACCCCTATTGATTTTGAGGTCACTAGGTCAAAGGTCAAGGTCACAGTGACTGGAAATAGGAAAATGGTTTCCGGATGATTACTCAAGAATGCTTACGCCCGGGATCATGAAACTTCATAGGGAGATTGGTCATGACCGGCAGATGACCCCTATTGATTTTCAGGTCACTTGGTCAAAGGTCAAGGTCACCGTGACCTGAGGCAGTTAAATGGTTGACTGGAAATAGGAAAATGGTTTCCGGATGATAGCTCAAGAACGCTTACTTCTGGGATCATGAAACTTCATAGGGACATTGGTCATGA
>VMBQ01005513.1:0-66076 GCA_007657795.1 Dreissena rostriformis | reverse complement strand
ATATTTGGGATAGAAGAGAAATTACCATTGAAAAAAACAACAACAACAGCAACCTTGCTTATGAGGAGATTTCGCTGAAGAATAAACAAATCTGCCAAGAATCGAAGAAGCATCAACTTATCGATAATTGTGTTTCCACTGAGTCAACTGTTGCATTTACCTTTTTTAGGTAAGATTCGACGAATTTTTAATTGATGCCTTTTTTTTAACGAACTACAACTGCAACCTCGACCTTGGGAATTATGTCTGCATGCGCCACACCATATCCGAGCGCTTGTTACGTTTTCCACGTTGCTTCAAATTCCTGATTACGCTCAAGACCATGTTTCAACCTTCGTCCTTGAATTGACGTATTTATTCTCTTGTGGATGACGCTGCGGAAAATAATCCCTGTCACTTGTACCAAGATATTTCAGAATGCATCTATGCTGGTCAAGTTACGCTTAGGAAGGTGTATACATGTATGTAGATTTCTTATGTTTGACATACAAGATTAAATACTGTACTTGATATTGGGACTTTGTTCTTGCTTGCTACACTCTGCCTCACCATACTTGACACTTCTGCCAAGCGATTTGAAAATCAGTCAATATTGAGCAAAGTCATGCTCTCGACAAAGTGTTGACCTTTTACCTTTTACACTGGTCTTAGTAACCATGCTCAAGTGCGTGACATAACATCACACAATGCTTGTAACTTCTTCAAAGTTACTTGCGAGTCTATCTACAAAGGCAAAAGCTATGTGAAAAGCCATGAATGGTAGACAAAGTTATGCTAGGGAAAGATATTTCGAGACGCACAAAGAGAGTCCACTCTAGTGTTTCCACAATGTTACCGTTTGTCGAACGGGGCATACAACTTGACTGGTATTTTATATTTGCCATATATGCATATCACATCATACGTATTGACATGTACATCAATCAATCTCGAAAAAAAACAAAAAACATTACAATACATTCGAAAACATTTTTCCCACTTTAATAGTGTTTATGACAACATTTTGCATAAATCCGAATTAAGTACATTGTTTCTTCGAATAACTACAAAATAAATGTAACAAGTGTTTGAAAATAAAAAAAAAGTTTTTTTCCGGACAAAGTTTTCTCATCACCCAAAAGGATGGTTGAAAACAAACATTTTTTCTCATGCATCTCGACTTGTAATTCGTGCAAAGAAGAAGTAAAATTAAAGGTCACTATTTACGTAATTACTAAGACTCAAATACATTTTTTTTCTTCTGTGTTTAAACGTCTTATATAGGTAGCGCGCGATATATGCAACATGTTGTGAGTATATAAATCTCAAAATGATCAGGAAGTTAGCACCATGTTTCTCACATAATGCTGCTCAGGCGCGGAAGGACCTTATAAACTTAGAAATACACACGGAAGCAAGCACAGTGCACGATAATTTGATGAATAACTATATTAATATATTACGATAAAACACGCAGTGTTGGATGCTCTCCAGCATATGTATTGTATTTGAGCCTCTTTCTGAGAAAACGGGGCTTAATGCATGTGCGTTAAGTGTCGTCCCAGATTGTCCTGTGAAGTCCGACAAGGCTTATCAGGGACGAGACTTTACCCCTTAACAGGATTTTTGTGAAAAAGAGAAAAATTCCATAAGAGCGGAAAATGACGCCCATGATTAGCCAGTGCGGACAGGCTATTCTGAGACGACACTTTACGCACATGCATTAGCCCAGTTTTCCCAGACCAGTTTTCATAATTTCCTGTTACATCTACTGCTTTCATGTAAATCAAATACAAGAGGGTCGAATGTTCTGGGGCTCTCAACTGAGAAAACTTAACAGATCTGATCTACGTTGATGATGTCTGTGTAATACATATGACAGCTGTTATCCTTATGGCACATATTGCATCTTGACCGAGACATTATTAGAACAAATTTCCTGAGCAAGTTTGAAAATTAGTCAAAAAAGATGGCTTCTGGTTGGCGTTTTTTTAATTATCACATGCAAGTCTGTCAAACATATTTGTTATCATGCCAAACATGTAAAACTGCATCCTCTCCTGGTGGAAATGTATTTTCAAACCATCAATTTATCATACAAACATATGATATAAGCAAGGTTGGTGACGATCGGGTCAAAATGTGATTTCTTGCTTGTTTGCAATGTTTGAAAATATCCTCATTAGAAAAAGTTTTTCCCAACCCCTATAAGCCATGTTTATCAATATAACAAAATAATATCCTTTGCAAGTGTCATAATAATTGGCCAACTATTTTACTTTTAAATTTTTCTCACGCTTTTGCAAGTTAACGTAGTGACCAAGGTTTTGACCGAGTATAAAACGCAGCCGAGATATCATTTATACCCAATTCAATGTTCTGACCAAGTTTTAAGAAGATTGACAAATAATTTGGCCTTAAGAGTTTCATAATTTTGACGATGGACATGCGAAATCACACAAAAGATTATCATACTAGCTTGCTATTATGTGCTAAACTATTTTTACCAACTGATTTATAACAGGTCTCTGCTATTACATACAGAATACAGACATGTACATGTATGAGGACATCCCTTAATATAGTCTAGTCTGAAGCAAACAATTGTGAGCATGAATCTTTGTAAAAGTGCTTATATATTGCCACATTGGGTTGTCATCATGTCATTTGGCAAGACATGCTTATAAACCCTACCGTATCGATAACTGAATATATATCGCTTTTATGATAACGCAGACTTTAATATAAACATAATAATTCTTGCCAATATTGGCAATAAATGTGTTAAAGAATTCCATAAACAAAAAGATACACAATTTGTCAGAATTGTCAAGTGTGCATTTACTGATGCGACAGGGATTTTCCAATTGAACATTCGAAAATCATGTAACGCGGTGGTCGAGCATCAGGAACTATTATGGCCTTGTGAATTTATGTTGTTAAANCATAAGAGCGGAAAATGACGTCCATGATTAGCCTGTGCGGACAAAGTTTTTTCCCAACCCCTCTAAGCCATGTTTCAAAAAGACCTTAACCATTTTCGACCTCGACATGATTATCGATAGAACAAAATAATATCCTTTGCAAGTGCCATAATAATTGACACACTATTTTACTTTCAAAGTTTTCTCACGCTTTTTCTTACCCTAGTGACCAAGGTTTTGACCGAGTATAAAACGCAGCCGAGATATCATTTATACCAAATTCAATGTTCTGACCAAGTTTTAAGAAGATTGACAACAAATTTGGCCTCAAGAGTTTCAGAATTTTGACGACGGACATGCGATATCTCACAAAAGATTATCATACTAGCTTGCTATTATGTGCTAAACTATTTTTACAAACTGAGTTTTAACAGGTCTCTGATATATTACATACACAATACAGACATTTATGATGACAACCCTTTATAAAGTCTAATCTGAAGCAAACAATTGTGAGAGTGACACTTTGTACATGTATAAGATTACTTTATAAAACAGAATTATTTAATCTCGGAACATAATTATGACTCACATTTGATAATTGAAATATATCAGTAGAAATTGAAATATATCAGTAGAACCTTTCCAACACATAACTATGTATATGAACAATATTAAACTTTTGATAAATAGTGGAGGATAACTCTAGTGGACAAACCTCATATTTAGCTAGTGCATTTTCTTCTCTGAGAAATAAACACGCACAATTCACATTTCACACTTCACGTGTGAATATGGAATGGAGAAATCTTACATAACATTGATATAAGATGAAACTTCAAAGAGGTTTCAAATGAAAGGGTTGTTGTTGTTACAACAATGAAAACACCACACACTAGTAATTATATTAACACAGTAGATTAATCATATTGGTTAAAGATTGCAATTAAGCAAACTTTCGAGTCGAAGTGCCACATGTCATGGAAGCCTTATTGTTCAACAGAGCAGAAACATTTTTTTTAACTGAGCTAAGAAATCATAAGGACAAATATTCTTATATGATTATGGAGGGAACAAAAACGTGTATTCACAAGGGCATAATAGTTCCTGATGCTCGACCACCGCATGACCAGATTTTCACATGTTCAATTGGATAAGCCCTGTTCCATCAGTAGCTGCACACTTAACAATTCCGACAAATTGCGTATGTGTTTGTTTATGGAATTCTTTAACACATGTATTGTCAATATGGGCAATTATTATTATTTTTAAGTCGGCGTTATCATAATAGCGGTATATATCCAGTTATCGATACGGAAGGGGTTTATATGCATGTCTTGGCAAATAACATGATAACAACCCAATGTGGCAATATATAAGCACTTAACTTATTTTTAGTGCGATACGCTTATAACGCCGGTTTGAGACTTGGGCCATATCATTTTCGTTATATTGGAATAACAGTGAATAAAACTCACATGATATGATGAGTACAAATACATATATATTATAAAACTGAATAACAGTATTAGTAACATAGTATATGTAAACTTAAAGCGAAACTTCATAAATTATAACAATACATGTTACCACGCAGAGAAACTACATATTCAACTGTTTACCAATCAATTCAGTTGAATATCAATATTTTTTGGAACAAAATATGCACATAAATTACATTCACAAAAATATAATAGCTTATTTCCTCAATTCGAAATAAAGTTGTTGAGAGGAAACCATTTTTCTACTTTTAGTTACTATGACCATGCCTCCACCTGTACCAAAATGCAATCCCACCATATGTGTGGATGTAAGCTACATTCAAATAAAATTATAGCACATTTTAAAAATCCAAACTAACGTTAGGCCATTCTGACAAGGTCAATACATGACAGGGTCCAAGCCTCAAACCTGCGTTATAAGCGTATCGCGTTATAAATAAGTGTAGTGCTTATATATTGCCACATTGGGTTGTCATCATGTCATTTGCCAAGACATGCATATAAACCCTACCGTATCGNTAATCATTCAGATATCCGAGCTGATTGTGTGTAATGTGTTTACTTCGGAATTATATTAATAGTTAACATACAGCGTTATAACTCTCAAGATGAATACTAATTTTTTTTTAATACAAAAACCTCAAATAACGGTTGAAAGTTTGGCTTTTGTAACTATGAATTGTTGGTTGCTTTGATTGTGATTGTATGCACTTTATTGTTCACGTTTTATAGTGTCTATACAAAGTTGTAAAGTGTATTTGTCTGGTAAGTCACTAAGGAATCCTCTTATTCGAAGGTCTGTAAACAGAGGGGGTAATCACGTGATAGTCAAGATTTCGACGCCCATGCCGAGACAGGTACCCTTTATTACGTTTAATATATTTTTTAATGTCGCTCAATTTCTAGCCATATCAGCAAGAAAGTTATTATCGTTTATTGCGTATTAATATTCGCTCTATATCTCGACTTTACTCGCTACGTTTTTTTGCGAGATCAGACAAAAAAATCGTAGCAGTAAGGTCCAAATACAAAACGAATTATTCTCGATTTCAACATCGTTATTGAATGGAAGTAAGGTGCAAAAACGTTTTATAAGCAATAATTCGATAAATACAAGGTTGCACGGGTAAAACAAGCATGTCCTTTGATCTTTAAAGTCAAAAACATAAATGGTTTCATTAAAAACAACTTAAAGACTCTAAAACAAACCGTTTTTATATGAAATTGCCTTTGGTCTATTGTGTTATCTCGACGTTAAAATTCGATATATTGTTTGTACATGATGTTTCCCTATAAGGTAGAAGAATAGCGCTTATCAATTATACTTTATCAAGCCTTTTGTACAATTAATTCACCTATCTTAGGGCATTAACATACAATTAATAATACCATTCTCGTCGGAAATAGCTTCCTACGTTTTACATTTGCCGCTTTAATATAATTTTTTGTTAAAGGAAGTCTCTTCCAAGCGAAAATCGAGTCGAGCCGGAACGTGTTATCCGATATAAGCCCTTGTGAACTGTACAGATTAATTAGGTCGGATAAGATAGCCCTAGAAGTATTGAAAGTCGTTTTTCACAGATTAGCAAAATGACAATTATTAAATACGCCGATACATTTTAAAGCCTTATTTGCCTAGTGTTAGTGCATTAGCGTTGTTCCCAAAAGGACACCTATTTGGAATCCTGACAAAGAGCAAAATTTGTAATCCCACTTTTGTGTAAATAATCGTGTTTCGTTTAGTAGTTTTTTTTATAACTTTAATACTAAGCGGCTTTAAATAACGACTCGAGCAAATAAACAATTATTTGAACATAAACATTTTGATCGTGTAACAAATAATGTTACATCAATTCCATTTAAAATGTGCGTAGGCATGCGATCATATTTAATTTTAGAGAAATAATACATTTTGATTCGGAACGCAGTTTCACATTCAAGCGAGAACACAAAAATGGTTAAATAAAATGAGTGCATGTAGGTTGTTATAGTGTGCTTAATTAAACGCAATTATTCCAACATCTAGTAATGTCATCGCATCACTGCAATATGCAATGGGCAATATTATCAGGCAAATCACTCCTACGGTATTATTTTAATTATAATTAAAGCCTTTATTGCTCTAATGGACTAGTATCTTCGGTGTTCCGAGTGGCATTTTTAACTCTCTCTCACCGTAAGAAACATAACATACCTACTGACGAATGGGTTAAAATATAATTATCCAATACGGGTATGTTCCGTTTCGAAACCTTACTGATATAATTATGAACGTTGCTGATTAAATTGACGGTATCATATAAATCAGTAACTTTTACGTTATAGACGTTCTCCATGTGAATCAATCATAAATATGTAACCACTCTATTTTACTAAATGACAGATAAACACAAATAACTATTTATTTGATGACAATTAAACAAAGAGTTAAATATCGTTTCGTTCATGGATAATAATTTATCAAAATACATAAACCAAATAAGCGTTTGTAACGCTTTCTATCGATAATCTGCAAAATGCGTGTATTACCAGAAGGCTCATGGTTCCATCTCTGTGAAGGCATAAAAACACTTAATTTAAAGCTAAAATGATAAAATTTGAATTATTGAAATTCATAGGAAAATTATGAAAAAGCTTTTTAAGAATAAAGAATTTTTTTTAATTGTAATGTTCGAAAAAGATGAAACGTTGGGTCTAACTTTTCATTAACACATTAACATTAAATTGGCATAGCATCTTTCTACATGAAAAGGGGTTGCTCACAGTTGTGCAAAATGACAATATTCAAAATAATGTCTTAGATTAAAAATAAATGCATGCATTATAATTTTTCAAGAAAGCAAATTTACACTCTGAATCAGAAATATGTTTTAAATATCGGCTAGGTTTCGAATTAACAAATCGAAACATAAAACAATACGGCGTTTAGAACGCTTTTCATCGATTATATGTCGTATTTTAGAAAATAAAACTATCTAAATATATACATATTATAGACATTGACCTATTCACGTGAAACTTATTGTTTTAAGAATAATAATGCATTTGTTTCAAGGGTGTGTCTTTGAGCCAATTAAGTAAAATTGATTCATAATCCATATAATGGATACATTAATGTTCGTATCCTGTCATAATGCTTAAAAAAAGTATTTGACTTTAATTTATTATTTATAAAAATAATTCATGCCGTGACATTGAAGAGCTGAATATCTTACTTTAGTTTTGATAAAAAGGGATTGTTTCAAGGTATCGGACAGTTATTGATGGAATAAGCAGTGAAAATCATTGACACATTTTAACGGCATCGATGAAATACATGACCAATATGTGTATATAATATGACTATTTTAATCACATATCAATCAAATACAATTAATTAGCAAGAAATAAAACGAATAGTCGAATATTACAGAATTTATTTGGACTCTTTTATAAAAAGTTAATAACGCCATAACGAAACAAGTGTATGCCGCCGAAAGCGTAGCCTTGCGACACACATGCTTTATTAAAGGGAAACTGTACGATTTTGTCAAATATTTATGAATGTATATAAAATGTGTAAAACACTTATTATACGTATATTTCAACATAAATTAAAATAAAAGTTTAGAAGAACATGTGTCGAAAAATGCAAATAAGCCAGATATTGAATTCTGAAATCGAAAAAGGCTTCGAGCCGAATTCGCCAGCATATATATAATGCATGTACAATGTGAATCTAAATTTAGTTTTAGTGCAGATTCGTTCATACGACACAAAGACACAATTTTGTTTTCCTAACAAATACGAGTAAAAGTGTCGACATCGGCTTTTACCAGCGCTAACTTGTCTTTGCTGCATTTTATGAAATTCGTCTTCAATGTATAATTTTTATTGCCTATTTTGTGTCATCGTAACATAATTTTATTAATATATTAAAATTTAACACATATAAAAATCGTACAGTCTCCCTTTAAAGCTCGATATATTAAGACTCCACAATTCTGTTACTGACCACGAATGTCAAACAGGGCGAATGCTGAATTTCTTCATGAGGCAATAGGCAACAATGCCTACCGTTGCCAGAGTAGTGACCACTGCAGCAGTTACTACGCCACTAATAAGCGGGCCAGAGTCGTCGGCGTTTTCAGTCTGCTGTGAATCCATCCCTGCGCCAGATGTCGTTACATATGTGGAATACAAATCTGTAGTCGCTCTTGTAAGCCTGGCTTTTGTTAGTACTGAGGTCACAGTTGCCGTTGAGACGTTCATTGTTGGTGCTGTAAGCTTCGTTGTTGTCGGTTTTGGTGTTGTTGTCGTAGTTGTTGTTGTCGTGGTGATAACGAGCACAGTAATGGATATTTCATCACTCGCCGTTTTGTTGTAAGCCATTACTTTCCACTCGCCATAATCAGTCATCGTTACCCCGTGCACTATCAGAGTTCCATTCTGGGTAACCTCATACTCTCCTGTCGATGCGTTTCGGCCATAATACTCATGTCCATCCGGTCTCGTCCACTTGATTTCTGGTACAGGATCACCGTCGTACTCGCAGACGATTGAGAGTCGCTGATTGATGTCAACGGTGTACGTCGTTTGCTCGCAGCGTAAAACCTTCGGAGGGATACAGACGAAGTCCTCTTCGGGAACATTCACAAACGACGCATAGCGCAACTTCTGTGGACCATAACAAACTACTGAACTTAAATCAAATACACTGTCTACAAAGTGACCAAGCATTTCCCGCAGCCATGACAGCAAACAGTTACATTGTAGCGGATTTTCTGCCAAATGGACATGTCCCACTATTTGAAACATAGGATACTTATACTCTACGGGCACGGATTGTATTTGATTTGCTGACAGATAATGTGACTCTAAAACAGCCAGATTTACCATCGTTAGAAACTTTGGCTTCCACTCTACGGGCACGGTTTGTAGTTGATTGCCTGACAAATCCAGTGACAATAAGTTGGCAAGATTTACAATCAAGTTTTTCGGCAAGGTTTTGATGTTGTTTGAATATAATTTGAGAACACGAANATATTGTAATTTAACCTACAGGGATCTAAGAATGTGGTACGTTTTCGGACTCTGCTCGGACTCGAAATGGAAGATGAGCAAGTAATTGTTTTCTTATGACGTCACGGTGTTTTTGAGGAATTCCCTGATAGCCTATTTGGTGTACATGCATGTTGACAGTGTCCTCCATAAGTTATTCCTCAAACTCATAACGGTACCTGCGGTCTATGATGGTCACGTGGTCAATACGGCCGCCATTGTCACTGGCGATATTGCGTTCAGGTCCTTGTACTTCCCGACGATGGTTGGTAGAACGTTGTCACTTGACACGTCCGCTTTTAGAGGCGTTTTGTTTTTCGAAAAACGCTCAACGGCTTCGATGACGCTGCGTGTCGACGTTTCTTCCGTAACGTCATTAATGATACCGCCGTTAGATGGGTAAGCACGTAAACGCTTATTTCTTGATGTAACGTCGTTAGCGTCCCTATTGCGTTTAGTAGACGTGCTTCTTTTCAGTTCGCCAGTTTTAAAAATCGTTGAGAATGTCATTGGACTTTCTAACCTAACAGTGTCGACCGTAGAGTCTGGTATTTGTGGAGCCATAATAGGAAAATAGTTTTGTTACTTTTGAAGTAAGCAATGTGTTTTGGAATCGAGATGTATATAAGAGCCTATGGTTCAAGCGGTCAGTTAGAGGATTGAGTATCAAATTGATTAACTCGCTTCAGTCGCCTGATATCGTTGATTAAAGAATGTAACGATGACTTATTTATCGCAAATCAACAAATTAGTGGACCCCTTGATATAATGATGGGTAATCCATTGAAGACAAAGCAGTAGAAGCGTTTGGCCGTGTATTCACAGTTTGCACTTGAAAAAAAAACATTTCTGGAATAATGTTGATTTTACATGAATTTCAATACAGGAACGCTACTTTTTAATAATCAGTTTAGACTCTCTTCTCCACCGTTCAACCAATTTGGAGGCCTCTGTCAACCCTATCAAAACAACATGAATCCCCCCTTAGGCCGCGTGATTTATTGAAGACATCAAAAGCCTCAAGCAAAAGGTATCAAAATAGACACAACTGAAGCATCTGTTAATACAATTTCACAAAAAGTAGAAAACATAGAAGTTCAGGTTAAATCTATGGAAAGTAGCTGCTACTTCATAAATGAACAGTTCGAGTAAACATACAAACGAAAAAGCCAACAAATTTGAAAATATCATCCAAAACTATCAAACAATACTAACTCAGATTGAAGACTCAAATGACAGATTGGAATTCCATAGTCTGATGGAAAACCTTCTTTTTCATGACATAAAATAATCGTCAAATCAAGAAAATTGCGAAGAGCTTATTAAGACACTAATTCGAGATGTCCTACATATTGAGAAAAAAAAACAACATCGAACTCGATAGAGTCATCCGAATAGGAAAATGGACACCTGGTAAAACAAGACAGATCGTAGCGAAATGTCATCATTACTCTGACCGTGGGCTCATTCGCAAAACCTCAATCGACAAAAACAAAGATTTAAGGGCGCTACATGTACATCGTATCCAACAAACAAAGGCTACACTATAAAAGCGAAGAAACAAGCAACACATAGTTGCCCGGTAACGGGCAGCGGGAAGAACAACCAAATGGTCATGATCCAAGCTTCTGGTGAAAGGACAGGGCGGTAGCTTAAGTGATCCAAAAAATTAGGATAATAGGAAGTTAAAATAATATCGTGGGATGTGAATGGACTTGGGTGAAAATTAAATGATATTGAGATTCGGAAATATATCAGGGATATCAAGCAAAAAATCAAAATCTAGTGGGCCTGATAATATTTGAGCTGAAATTATTAAAACAGCATATACTTATATGAACCTGTACCTCATAACAATATTCAATAACATGTTTGATACTGCACAGTATCTTTAAAGCTGAAGAATGGGTTATATAACATCAATATGTAAAGGCGGATACCGGAGCGATTCAAAACATAGCCTCGGTATAGCATTAAATTATATTTTATCAAAGATCTATTCGCAAGTACTTTTAAACAGACTGGTGATACAAACAAAATTATATATGACTTTCAATATGGTTGCCAAAAAACATAGTCGACTATATCTTTATATATCTATAAAACATAATCAACAAGGTTTTAAAATCTGGTAAAAAATTACAATGCATTTTATTGATAAGGCTAAATGCAAAAACCAAAAAGCAGGACTATCCGCCGGAAAACATAAAACGATAAATCATTCTCCTTTTCTTAAGTCAGTAGGCATTATATAACTTACACAAGAGCTGTGTTTGTGAAACACAATGCCACTTACTGCGCTTTGAGGCCGCACAGCAGCCTTGTTAGAGAATATTGTTAAGTCCATTGTCCGTTACTTTGTCAATAATCAATGGACCGCAACCAAACTCGAACTTAATCTGTAAGTCATGAATAAAGACTAACACACCAACAATAAGGTCAGTATCTAAAAGCGTTTCAGAAAAGATCCGGAATAGTATTATTGTAAAGAAAATAAAAGTCCAAGGCCCGTAGCTTTGGCAAAAATCAATGGACCAGAAAGAAACTCGCACTTTTTCTGTAAGTCAGGCAGGTAGAACTACATACCAAAACTCAGCTTAATATCTGCAGGCCATTAGAAAAATAGTCCGGAAAGTGTTATTCAATAGATAATTTCTAGGTCAAAGGACCGTTACTTTGCGAAAAATCAATGGACCCGGATAAAACTCAAAATTGATCTGTTAGTCATGCAGGAAGACAAACATGACAAAATCAGGCATATATCTGAAAGGGTTTAGGAATAAAATCCGAAAACGGAATACCGGATGGACGGACAGACGGATGGATAGACGGAGGAATAGACGGACTGACTGACGGACAGACGGACCGACAGTCCGACTACTATATGCCATCCTACCGGGGGCATCAACGAACCTCTTAATATCATGCCAATTTTGACGATAAATGTGTTTTTAAGAATTTCATGAACACAAACGTTCTCCAGTTTCCGGAAGAAAACATACATGCGCACTATGCGCGATACTCCATAACGTGAAATATGTGGCATGACTCTATTTGACATTAAACTAGAATAGGGGCATTCTAATTGAACATGTCTAAATCTTGGAACTCGATCAGCGGGCAACCAGCTTGAAATTATGGAACGTACGTCGTGGTTCTTTTTACAAATATCGGGACACATCGTCTCATATCAGGTGATCGGGGCGTCTGGCATGTATGACATGTATGGATTTTAAACAGCTACACATTCACACGAAACAACTCTCTGTTAGGTAATACACCTGTCAAAAATTACACAATATCTGATTACCTAGTACACAGCCCCTAATTTATCTGCATGTTAGTATCAGAAGTTTGATTTGCATCGAACACTGATGCAGTGAGCCTATTTCTTTCAATATATTACGTGTTGTCAGGATAAAAGTGAAATTTAAGAAATTAATGTATAATATTGGATTGCTTCATTTTTTCAATAAGTAAATAAATAATTTTAAATTTTTCAACCGCGAGTTTGTAATATGAAGTCTCCACACTGATCCGACATTTTTCTAACGGTTCAAACGCGGGGTTGCACTTAACTGATAAAATACTTTAAAAAAAAAATCATGATACTTATAGAAAACTATCACGAATGAGCGGGCTCTCCTCTTTATCCCATTAAAAATGGTGAAATATTTAAAAAGACATCCTTAAAAATGTTATCTGGGTCGAGCTTTATTCTCCCAACACAGATCTTAAAAAGTCACGTGGTATAGGCACCGTGTATATGCATACCTCTTTAATCATTTTGGATTTTTGGGAATACAAAGCTTGTGGATACTGTATAAGGATCATTAATTTTAATAAATGAACACAATTTGATTCAAATAGAAAAGAATATGTAGATAGATAGATTTATTTCAACATAAAATGCATAGATTTACATGGCAGCATGTTATATACAAACAATAAGTAATAAAAACAACCTGCATGTATAAACAAAGCCATGTCAATCAACATTATACGTTAAGGATTGCACAATAAAGGGTTTTCAATTAAACCCTTATTTCCATTGTGGTCCTTTAGTTATAATATTGTATGACATAGGAGACAACGTTTTATATCCCAGTATATGGTAATATCACAGTAAATAATAATGAAAGACATATGACATATTTAAGTTACACGAACCTAAATGCATAGAATATATTCTGATTAGTTCTAGACTAGACATTATTAAGAAGTTATCACAATTTAAGAGTTTCAAAATTAACATAAAATTATTTGCCATGCTATAGAATAATCATAAAGCAACTAGATAAGACACAATAAATCTATCTATATTAACATTCAAATTAAATAAACAGTAAGAAATCTTAAAGAGATGCATATTAAAAATCTATCTGGCTTAAAAAAATGCTCCCTAACACTGTGTTTAAATGCTCCCTAACACTGTGTGGAGGCTAAAAAAAAAAAGTGTCTAGTTAGGTCTACTTATGTGTTCCAAACTGTTTAAATGTTTTTTGTATAACCAAACGATTATAGAGGCGTATATTTTACTGCTATCTTTGTTTTCAACATAAAGGTTAATTAACATTGTAACTGTTCCAAATATATATCAAAGCCCAGTATGTTGATAGACCACTGGTAGTGCTTTTGCTATTTAATAATGGCTATCACATAGAGTCAGTTGCAAGAGATACGGTCTATTGTTCAAATATGCTTTGTTACTGAATTATTCCTGGGAGTAGAAAACAATTATTGTTTAATCGGATAATAAAACAAGCGTCATTTAACAAGATTGTTAATCATAACATATAATATAAANATACAGTACGATTCAGGGTTTGTCTTGTATAATACAGGGTCATTCTGTTCGGTATAAGACATGGTAATACAGTATGATTCAGGGTTTGTCTTGTATAATACAGGGTCATTCTGTTCGGTATAAGACATGGTAATACAGTACGATTAAGGGTTTGTCTTGTATAATACAGGGTCATTCTGTTCGGTATAAGACATGGTAATACAGTATGATTCAGGGTCATACTGGTGTGATTCAGGGTCTTACAGGTATTATAAAGGGGCGTTAAGGTATGATTCGTTATTTTTCATGTATGAATCAAGTTTGCATATGAATGATTACGGTCGTACAGGTATAATTTAGAGTCGTACAAGTATGATTCTGGGTCGTTCAGGTATCATTCAGAGTCGCACAGGTATGATTCAGTGTCATACAGTAGCATTCATGGTCGTACAGGCTCGATTCAGAGTCGTACAGGTATGATTCAGGGTCGTCCATGTATCATTCAGGGTCGTACAGGTATGATTCAGTGTCATACAGTAGCATTCAGGGTCGTACAGGCTTGATTCAGGGTCGTTCATGTATGATTCAGGGTCGTTCATGTATCATTCAGGGTCGTACAGGTGTGATTCAGGGTCGTACATGTATAATTTAGGGTCGTACAGATTTGATTCAGGGTCGTTTCACATAATAACGGTTGATACGGTTTGCGATTTTGAAAAGATTTGAAATGGCTCAGCTTAATTTGTAGCAGCAGACTAGTGGGTTCTTCCAACTGCTAGGTAATTACCGGATACGTTTACTGTGTTGATACCTTTAACATTTCCCTCTAGTTTCGAGAACAAGAACGGGTTATCAATTTATGCATTTGAAGTAACACTATACACGCGTTACGCGCTTACAACTTCAACTACCAGAACATAACAAAACATAACGTTTTTTTCACCCATCTATAAATATATTCTTTTAGGGCCTAAATAGTCGATTTTAATTTATACTTGTTTGACAATGGATCATTGCTGTAGTGACTTTTCAACCTCTACCATTACGATACTGACAAACATGTATAATGTATAATACTTAACAGATATCTAGGAATCTGCAATATTCATGTACGACCCTGTATGACACATAACAGGCATGTATGTTTCTGAAACTGTCATGTATGACCATGTTAGATACTGAATATACATGTATAATTCTGAAACAATCATGTTCCACCCCTTATGATAATGATAAGGCATCTATAATAACGAAACATTTGTGTTCAACCCTGATTTATACTTAAAATACATGTATGATTCTGAAACATACAGGGACGACCCTGTATTTTGTGGAACGGAATTCATGTGTGATGCTGTTTTAGTCGTGTATGACCCTGCCTCATACCGATTGCAAGTATGCTTTTGGAATGTGAAGAGTTAAAATGAACAGATCAGAGGCAAAAGCAGTGACGGGATTCAGAATATGGCACGTTATAAGATGTCGGAATGTTCATGTTTAGAATAACATAACCATAATTGGGATTGTTTAAATGAAGTGAAAACTAGCGTAATAAGTTATTATTAGATATGTGTTGATATTGTAGTTAAATTAAGACAATTTAAATTAATATGTTATTACCCAATGTTAATTTACAAAAATGTTTGTTAAACGCGTTCAAAAATAAGTTAGTTTAACACAGATACCTAGGTAGAGTATAAATAAATGATGTTATAGAATACTACTTAATATGATACATTTGAAGCTACTGCGCAACTAACTGTACCTTTTGCTTTTTTAGGCATCAACATTTGGTTAATTTAGATACAAAAGAAGAAATCACAAAATGGGTAGACTTAAATGTAATGCATTCTACAAAATAACGAACAAATCATAGTATGTGTGATTATTTTTCAGAATATTCTGGTGGTAGTGTACGTTTTCGATAAAGAATAATGGCTACACCACTTACAGATGAAGGGTTACACAATTGGGTGAAAGCGTGGATGGCACAAAAATGCTTCAAAGAAGGCATATTACCGCTTATTAAGCAACACATAGAAAACCAATTCAAAGACAACCTTTCGCATGTGAAGCGTGTGAGTAAAATACCGGAATATACTTGTAACACATGTGCTGTTGACACAATAAAACCATATCATGCAAAACTTCCTAAATGTATGTACACAAATGGTCGTACACGATGTGCTTGCAAAGACCCGACGAGAATACAATGTCCACAAAATGGCTCGTGTGGAATTTTATACGATACGTTGAAAGACAGGCACGCGAATTTAAAGCCAAACTGGCTGAATACAAGAAGTCAATTTTGGTCGAGCAGTGCATGGGAACAGATGAAATGCTTCATCTTTACACCAGGATATGAAATGCAAGGTGATATAGAAGATGCAGACGTAACGGCCTTAGTCCAGATATGCACTAATAACAAGGACCTTAAAGCTTTATTTGCTGGAGTTGACCTTGATTTCATTATTCAGGTAATATTTAAATGCAATTATGCATTTGTTGTGCTTTACTACACAAAAAAAACGCGTTATCAATCGGATTTATCTGAAGCTCATTGGGCAACTAATGGGTCACTTTTATTTAATGTATTCAAAATGTAGATACCATATGTCTCGTTAATCATTTTACTTAGTGACGTGTACTGTATATGACATTTTTTTAATTAGTCGTCAGCAATTGCTGTTGATAACATAAGCTGTACGTGTGCCTTTACTGTTGATGTTATCTTTTAGGGCCTAACCAACGTATGTGTTGTTTGAATAGTTAAACTTATTTCGAAGCAAACGTGCTTCTTTTATGTATTGTAAACTGTTGATAAGTTCATGAAAGTATGTGTCTGTTCATAACTCATGCATTTCCGTTTTCATGATCTATAAATTCAAAGAATGTATTTTATATGTTATGAACAGTACATCTATCATGATTATTTAAACAGATACGAGAGGACCGCAACGAATTATGTCATTCTAGTTCGATGAACGTTGACACTACCAAATTGAAGGAATATGTAGGTCACATCAAGACAGCTCTACAAGTTAATGTACTGAAAGGTTTCCCAGAAGCTTTTACTCAATCTGGAATACTAGATAAGGTCAGTGTTGTGTGACAAGTTTTGAAGTAAATTTGTTATAACGTTCGATTACCTAGACTTACTTAGTTAGCTATAACTTGATCATGTTTTACCACTTTCACAATGATTTAGAGAGTATTCTTTCCTCACCTGCAACATAATTCCTATAAACTTTCGTTGTGCATTGTATTCAACACACGTATTCAAAGTGTCTGTGTACTTTCCAAAGTAAAGTCTTTACAAAACACTACAGTACCATTACTTTATAAGTACCATGACGGTTTAATTATCATTGGAAATTAAACTTTGCAATCGTTTTTCAATCTATGAATATGTTAAAATACAATTTATGTGGACTGTAAGATTGCATTTATATTACTATAACTATAAGAGTATTCAAGTGAAAAGCGTGTTCTTAATAACACGAATCAATATTTTAGTACATGCGCTCAATATCTGCATTCTTAAATGTTCATTATTCAATGGGTGTACACTCATTAAGTAGCTGACATGGTATGCTGAAACCTGTATATTAGAACACCACTCGCCTTTTTCCTACAGGGAAGTATTGTTTCAAACTATTTTGTTTATTATTTTGAACTTGTTTCGATGACCACATAATCATTATGATAAGTTATATTGTATAATTTTATTATTAAATGTAAAGCGAGTATACATACACATATTTTTGACGTAAAGGATTTGAAAGATATTAATTATAAGTGCCCTTCCGTTGTTTTCCCGAGGGTTTTCCTTTCCATCCGTCTGTCCATTATTGTATAATTGGTATACACGTAATCAGTAAAGCCTGCCGACCAAAATATCTCTCGTGGTCATTTGTCAGGTGTGTGTTTCAAAACAGATAATACAACTTAATACGCAAGTTAACTTAAGTTACGTTAAGTAAAGTTATCTATGACAAAGCCTCAATTCAGACGTCGACTGAATGTAAATAAACATAGAACGAATATACGATTAAAACTGATCATGAAAAATTGCGTGTGTATAAACAAGGGGAAAACCATGGACACACGCTTTTTAATTGATAGCGTTTTTCGTCGAAAGGGTGCTCATATATTTCTATAATAACTGCAAAAGCATTGTTATATTCGTAATTCGTTCGAAAATTTTCAGTTATTAACAGAAAATATAACAAAAAGTGATGAAATTGAATCCAAACGTGAGGTTCTGAGGGCAATTGATAAATTCAAAAAGGAATTGGAAGAACAAAACGCTCAAGATGGTTCTGATATACAGGCGGAAATAGAGAAATTAAGAGATCTGTACGACAAGCATTCCAGGAGTATAAATGAGGACCTGACCGTTTTGATGGAGTTCGTAGTAGATTGCCAGAAAGAAGTGCAGGCGTTAGGAAATGATATGAGAGAAAACAGAACAGTATTAACCAGAATACAAACGGTATTTTGTTGATGAATTTTTTTATTTTAATTTTATGCAGTATTTTTACTATTAAAATATATATAACGATTTATTATATAGGACAATTTAAAATCGTTACTATTTTGTTCATTAAGTAATGATTGATTCCTTATTGGCATTGTTGATGCTGAATAAAGAAAGTAAAGCCATGTTTTTCGCGAAACGTTTTCTCCAGAGTTAATAATAACGCAAATGTACAAGCAATGTATCCGCAAAAACAAATTGCTTCTCAAGAATAACAGGCTTCGGCATAAAAAAAAAATAAAAAAAATGAATAAATATATATATATACCGGAACTCTCTTAAAATTATTATATAAATATATATATATATATATATATAATTGGCCTGATTTAAAAAAAATTTTTTTGCAAAGTGAACCCGAACAAATCCGATTTATTTGTTCCTTATACATTAACTTAAATTCGGGTTATTTTTGACAATTAAGGTCGCGTTACGCATTTTATAAAAGTGTTAATAGTAAACAATGGTTAATACCATTTCCCAAATATTTAAACTCCAAATTGGCATTGTTTTATTGAAAGATTTCAATTGGCAAATCTAAAGTATCAACTGATTTGAAACGATAGCTATTCTGCTGATGTTGCTTAATTAAAAAGTGGTTTATATTCAAACATATATGTTTCGTCAGTGGTATTGTCAATTTAATCATTATGGAAGTGGAAACTCGAATTCAGAGCATAATTTATTTAATATATAATTTAGACAAACTTTACATTTATCGTTTACGATCACATTTTAAAGCGAACAAAACCGTTGGCTATATTCAAAATGTACAATGTCCTTAACTTACATTGTCCTGTCCAACAGAAATTGAATTATTTCGAAAAAAGACATTTCAAATGTATGTATTTATAAAAACATTTTTATCATTTATATTTAATTTATAATATGTCATTAAGAATATTTGTTTTCGTTTTATTAAATTACTTGTTTCTGAACAAAATATCGCTGTACATAACAGTATATTACCAATGCTATTTTCAAAACATATAGATCAATGGACTTATTAAAATCGTAAGAGCTCTTTTTAACAAGGGTTTGAATAAATAAAAATGTTAGTAAACGTCCCATACATAAACAATCGAATTCATGTTTGCCCATTTATATTGGTTAATTTTATCTTATATATAATGCGTGTGAATAATATCTATTTCATTCATTGAAAGTGTAAAGTTCGTGTGAACGTGTCTTTATATTTATACTCGACCGACCCGAGTTTACAATACATGTCTGCTGTTGCATCCCTAACCTGTTATTGATACATGTATACGATACAATCAGTTTGAATGTTTAAATATTTTTAATGTTTGCAAAATGTTTGGAAATTGCGCATATCAACGAAATGTTAAATACAGAATGCTAGTGGTAATTTTGATATTAAACTTAAAATGATTTGATTTTACAAGCTTTGTAGCTTTAGTTATGCATTTACCTTTGCCATTCAATCTGTAATTAAATCCGCGGACGTGTATTTGTTAAATCAATATAAAAGAAAATCTTCAATTTCATGGGTAGGTTATGTAATTATATTGTGGTTTTTTATTACCATAAATTCTACTATCACATACATCTTGTTTCACAGACGGTGCAGCAAACCAGTGCGAAAACAGACGACATCTTAGTCGGCAAGTATCTTCAACAGATACACATGCATGGATTTATTAATATTTTACTTTATGTTCATACCAATTATTTTATGTTCAGCAAACATTCTAGATCTCCGAACGTTATAATCACGTTATAATCTTGAAAATAAAATGTATAGTCATTTCTGGAATTGCAGTTCTTCGGCAGCTATTGGAAACAGTTCAGAAAATGAATCCGACTGATGTTAATATACCAGGTACCCTTTTATCGAATATAGCTCATGAACTTTCCATGATTTTATTTTTCGAACACAACTCAATATTACCATCAATCATTTTTTTAAACATTAAATCTGGTCTTTAATTTATTTGTCAGATCTGCGATTTGTTGTAACAGTCAGCACACAAACAGCTGAACAAGCTACCGAAGTTGACGCTTTACTCGTAGATACCGGCAATTGTGTTTTGCAAAACACTACACCAGCAACAGAGTCATCGCAACATTTGAAACTTTTGATGCAACCTGTATTTGATGAAATTAGAAAAGGTCGGTGTCAATGTGTTCATATATTGATCGTTTCAGGAATGCATAAGGTCAATACAAATATAAGGAATCATAAATAAAAATTATTATGTAATTATGGAAAAAATTAAATTAAGATATTCTTCAATATTGGTAAATACATAAGTTTCTTTGATATGGTATTGTGATGTAGTGTGTTCTCTCGTTAAGGCTATTGTAGAGCTTGAATTTGTAAATCTATAATCAAATATTCACACAAAACACTGATTTTGACCTTTTTGCACTTAAACATTGACCTTTTTAACATGTAAATATGCACTTTAAGTGGTATCAACACGAATTACATTGTGTTCGAAGTAGTGTTTAGTAAAGGTTAATCAAAACGTAAACATATACCGAGTCATTGTCCATTTTATCAATTGTTGTGGTCCGGAAATGTACGGAAGGATTTGTCTAACCATAGGTACTCTCAGGCATATTGCAGTAAACACTTGTGTTGAATTATTTTAATTTATTTTTATCCGGGGCAAAGTTGAGTACTGTGGGCAAGACAAATACCAACAAGTAGTATATATATATTATTAAGTACTTAACGGGATCGCGAGCTCCTCCACTAGGAACTTGCATAATGACTCTGCGAATGCGCGAACGTGGAACTTAAATTTCAAGATGGCGAATCGGAGACAGATGTTTCGCCATCCAATTGTGATGAAATTACTTTCAACAACAATAAAAATACAATACCAGTATTATCAAAATCGCAAATAATTAATATGCAAATTGTCATCTTCGAAGCCGGTGTTTTACCTACAACTATCTACGTGCTGACGCATCTTTGTTTAAATGGAACTTCTTGAAATATCTAGTTATTATAGAGATAATGAATTTAAACTTTTTAAATTCTATTTCGTGAAGAGAACAATGCAAGGAGCGAGTGTATGTCAGTAAAGTTTTTAAAGGTGCTGCCCAGTTGCGTTTCTGTACATTGTATGTCCGCTTTTACTACTGTTGTATCCGAGGTCTTAACGAAATATAATAACATATGTGATGAAATGTTCATGCAAGCAAATATTACATATTGGAAAATGTGTATCATAGTTATATCATAGATATATGAGATATATAGGATCTGACATGAGTTGTCATATCATACCATATTTTATATAACGAGTTCAGGAATTTTGTTAGTAAGCGAGCCTTTGGCGAGCTAACTAACGAATTTCCTGGACGAGTTTAATAATATATGGTATGATATGACAACGAGTGTCAGATTTTTTTTTATCACATGCTTTTAAACTAAATAAAATACATCTTAATTGACCAAACAAATGCTGATAGATCTAAATGTTGTTTACTATCGTGACATAATTTCATGTTGACAACGTCATTTCAACAAAATAAAGCCATGCGATTGGTTAGTTATTGATTCTGTATCCAATGAAAACGCTTAAAAATGTTGTATTACACATGTGTAGTATAAAAAAAAGTAATATCTGTATTACATTGAAAACAAGGTATAGCATGTGATAAATAAGTTTATACAGCTGCTAAAAAGAAAACAAACGCATAGTTCCTGAATTTTTTAAAGACCGAAGGGACGGAATTGCGGAGTCGGTATGATTGATGAAATAATGATAAACAGGAAAAACTACATGTTAAAGCGACGACTAAATAATCCGATCTCGTAGAATCTTATATTTATTCAATACTACAACGACATGTGAATAATATGTTTTGCCTTTGTAATTACAGTTGGTGATATCAGAAGTGTGAAGAAAGAATGCATGGCCGTTTATATCAATTTTCCAACCTTAGAGAAATTTATGCATTTTATGGAGATGTATTTCAACGGGTCTTTGTCAGAACTATTTCAACCGGTGCAAGATTATTTAAGGGAGTATACGAACTGTGCAGACATCACGCTTAATTTGAATATTAATGAAGAAGACACTGTCCGATCTCTTATTTTAATCCGTAAGTACTGATTCATGCAAACATTTTTAAATATTAAAACTTCACAGTTTACTTCATTACTCTATCAGATTCAAACATATACATTATCTAAGACCAATATTACAATTGTGGAATATAATGAACATTTAAAGAAAGAAAATATGGTTTTCAGAGGAACAGCTCAACAATTCGCAAGCAGGTATTGACGCTGGGCCATTAGGTATCGAAGGACGCGATCTCGTACATTCTTACCAGGATCGGACAAAAGACACAGAAACGCGATGCCAACGTGAGTGTTCATTGCTTGTCTTTAACGATCCATAAACACTGCCTTATAATATTATGCTATTTAATAACTTCCAACAACAAAAAGTTTCACACGAAGGTTAATTACAATAGCAAGACCCTAAAACAGAAAAAGTAACATTGGTGTTAACACGTTAAAATACAAACATTCTGCAACTTTTTAGCCTCTAAAAGCACTAGCACTAGCCTGCTAACTGATACACAATGTCTAGCCCACGACGTATGGAATCAAAAATTTCATGGTTGTATATAAAACGACATATTACCATGATACCAACACACCAAACTAAATTAAGGTCACCTGACACTATTCTAACCACAAAACAGTCAATGATATGAACTGAACATGTTATTAAATGTACACTTAAAGCCATTATAAACTCATAAGATACCAAAGTAAACACTCAAACATCCATCATAAACAAACAACATGCTTGAATAATCACCCGACAAACCATTGTTAACCCACAAAATTACAGNATCATAAACAAACAACATGCTTGAATAATCACCCGACAAACCATTGTTATTCCACAAAATTACAGTAAAACAAACAAAACTTAAGTACTGATTAATGCAAACATTTTTAAATATTAAACTTCAGTTTACTTTATTACTCTACCAGATTAAGTTGTGTCTATAATGTGTTGTAAAAACCAAAAATACATACATTATCTAAGACCAATATTACAATTGTGTAGTATAATGCANTTCAATATATTCTACAGCTTAAACATGTGCTTAGTCACGTTATTTGAATGGTAAGCGGATGGTATCCGTAAACTTATTTATTATATTTGTATTTTGGCTGCCATTTAAAAAGTGCTTGAAGGAAAAAGGTTTTTCCATAGTGCTACACAAGAGATGAACTGATAGCAAAAATTATATGCTTGAAGTTGGGGCGATTCGGGTTTTATAATATGTGATGTCAAATGTTTTCACCATAAGCGTATATCGATTCTCAACAATGCAGCGGGGAGCCCGTTGTGTCAACATCGGCCTTTATCGTGGGCCAAAATGAAATGATACCGTTCTGACTGAGGAGTAAATAAGGTCGGGAACCACATTCTATACATGGATGGTGATGTCACTACGTTTTTACCGGTGTGGACACAATAACGGGAACCAGTCATGTTTACATGAATTTATATGCATGTATAAACGGCGAATACGCATTGAAATTGCACACGATGCGCAATCCGAATTTAGTCAGGAGTTTTTTTTAATCAACAAAATTTGAAGTCATGCGTATTTCCTTTTTTTTCATGCGTATTTTACGCAAATACGCATCTAATCTGGACCTCTGCTTACAATATTCTAACCACAAAACAGTCAATGATAGGAACTGAACATGTTATTAAATGTATACTTAAATCCATTATAAACTTATAAGATACCAAAGTAAACACACAAACATCCATCATAAACAAACAACATGCTTGAATAATCACCCGACAAACCATTGTTAACCCACAAAATTACAGTAAAACAAACAAAACGTAAGTACTGATTAATGCAAACATTTTTAAATATTAAATTTCACAGTTTACTTTATTACTCTACCAGATTAGGTTGTGTCTATAATGTGTTGTAAAAACCAAAAACACATACATTATCTAAGACCAATATTACAATTGTGTAGTATAATGCACATTTAAAGAAAGAAAATCTGGTTTTCAGAGGAACAGCTTAACAACTCACAAGCAGGCATTGACGCTGGGCCATTAGATATCGAAGGACGCGATCCCGTACATTCTTACCAGGATCGGACAAAAGACACAGAAACGCAATGCCAACGTGAGTGTTCATTGCTTGTCTTTAACGATCCATAAATACTGCCTAATAATAGTATGCTATTTAATAATTTCCAACAACAAAAAGTTCCACGCGAAGGTTAATTACAATAGCAAGACCCTAAAACAAGTAAAATTGGTGTTAAAACGTTAAAATACAAACCTTCTGCAACTTTTTAGCATCTAAAAGCATTTCACAATGTTATCTTGTTTCGTTTTACGGATGATCTCGAGTCAGATTCGGATTCATTCGGTTTGCGTAAATTGTCATACTTTTGAACGCCCTTGCCTGTAGTTTCTATTATGTCCGCGCTCTATAATAATAGATAACGGGCAACTTCAAGATCATGGGAAAAACCCATTTCATTTTCGCAGTTCCATTAAGTTTTGTATTGCCAACATACACTTTCATTTTTGCACGCATCCTTTTTTTGGCTGAATCTCTAAGAGCTAATAACATATGTACTGATTATTCATGAGAACTACGTCATGCTTCCGACGCTGCCCGAAGCGTTTATGATATCGTCGCGGGAAATTCAAATGAAATATATTGTTCCACAAAAAAATAAAAAAGAGCATTTTGTATCTTGTTAAATTAATGTTACCAGACCACATTTAGAATGTATGTTTTGTTAGGAAAACACGTGATATCGGAAGCTGAAACGACATGTGTCCAGAAGCAATTGGATCTCACCGAGAGTAAACGGTATGTTTTGGACGTGTGCTTGTCCAGATATATATTTATAGAGTAAAGTACAACGTTGAATATGTTCTAATAAATTGACAAGGACTAACGTGTACGTATTATAATAGTGTGATCTTCGATATTCTTTCTGTTCTTTTAATGATAAAATAAATTGCTTATTGCATTAACTCGCATATGATTACGTAATATTACATATACAGACTGTTCGAATTTACTTAAAAAATATTCGAATTTATGTAGACATGTTTTGTCCCTCACTTAAGAGAGGTTGCGGTATGTGTATATTGCAAGTGTCTTTTGGTACTTCCGTCCATCCGTTTCCCCTCTGCAGGAGTTTCGTGTCGCGGGTAACTGAACAAGAATTGCCGTTCGATAGATCGCACTTTATATCCTGATTATGTGTTTTATTTCTTTGTTCCTTTGTGTTTATTATACCCGCTGATTAAAACTTTGTTTTATATAATTGCGCTCGGGATGTTTAGTATATCGATATCACGAATACATAGTAAAAATACTAAATAGCAGTACACTGTGTAGTAGGGTGCTTCTATCCATAATGTAAAATATTTGTAAAAGGTATTTATTTACCATTTGATGATGTGTCATATTAAAACTCAGTAGCCAAAATGTTTCCTAATTAAATTAATATTTAGAACTTGCTCAACACGTTTAAGATTTAAAAAAAACAAGTTGTTTTTACTATTTTTATCGTTTTTCTGATTAAATACGTATTTTACAACTTGTGTTCTTGTTTCGTGTGACACGTTTCACAGGTAGACATTTTGGCTGTAAACATTGATAAAAACTATTTCAGTCAATTTGTTTTCCTTGAGCATCATATTTTGAACTAAGTAAAATAACGAATATATCATCTGTCAAAACAATGATTGTGTAAGTCAGTCAATATATCGAAGTAGCTTACACTGTTAAATCCCATAGATACATACATATTCTTTTATACCTAATGATAAAATATGACATTTCTGCAGTGAAATAACAGCAGTGAAAATTTACACATTGTTATTTTCACCGGTGAGAATAACAAATTTTGCGTGCTATTTTAACATCATTTGTGAGTTTTTACAAAAATTGGACAATCTGCGTTTGTCAACTGCAGAAGAACAAAATCGTCTAAAAATGCGATATTAACATTATTAATGTAAACATGTAAGAAATAATAGGATAAGTAGAATATTATGTGAGTTTTGGATAAAGATAAAGTTTATCATGCTTGGTTCGAACCAAACACTAATGACGTCATTTTGTGTATTGAAATTTATTGAGGAACGCAAAGGGAGAAAGGGTAACTTTTCAGCGAAAGGGTCACAGCTATTAATTATTTTCTTGAAAAAGGGGCATTACAGAAACAGAAAATGTGTTCATGTCAGTGTAAGATCGTTTGTTATTTCACTCGTTATCACAGAAAAATAATATTTTCACTCGTGGCTGCGCCACTCGTGAAAATATAATTTCTATGATCACTCGTCAAGTAACAACGATCTTACGCTGACATGAGCAAATATCCTCTATTACTTTATTATATATTTATGCTCTACCTCCATATTTAATACATACATATAAAAACTATACTCGTACGTACAATAATAAGTACACAAGACAAACGTTGTAAAGCACTCCAAACTAGAATGTAGTGTAACTGTACTGTAATTGCAGATAATCTATATGGCACAATGTTAAAAAGTGGTTGTACTCAGACACTATCGTCACGTTTACAAGAAGCAAGTATTACGATTCAATAAGTCTCCATAGTGCGCTGCTAGTTTCGTGTAACTAAGATAAAATCTACTTAGGCATTTTGAATAAACATTAAATAAAATTGTAGTGGATGTCAGAAACATTGAAAATAAGATTGGTTAAAATACCATACTAAGACAAATTGAAGTTATTATTGCAAATACTGAAAAACAATAAAAATCTTGATACTCGTTATTGGATATGAATTGGCTTCTTAAAAAACAAGAATTCATTTAAAAAAAAAAGTGAAAATGGTGACACCAACTGTAAACGGTTTAATACAACATAATTTAACATGGGCAATACGTACTATCATGCTGCTTATTTCCATCAGATTCCAGTTGTTATCTCAAATACATGATTAACACTGATGAGCATTCGCATTTTCAGTCAATATCTGTCTCAGAGTCAGCATATATATCACACTATATTTGACAAAGAATTTAGTTTTGAAACATACTTGAACTGTAAAGATAGTGAAACACATCGAATAGCACTGAGAAGACTCCGATATTCTTAGCATCAATGTTAATAGAAATATGACGAATTTTAATCATATTAATTAAAATGATATTATCATCGCATAAAACGGTTAAGATGTTGATAATATATGACAGTTAATACTTTTTAGCCTGCGCAACAATATAAATTTTACATGCTTATGATAAATAGTGTCACAACAGTGATCAATTAAAATCACAAAATTGATATAAGCGGTTAAAATCTTCGACATAAGTTATATAAGTACTAATAAGCTTTCAAACCACAGTATGTCACGAATAGTTTACATGGTTAACTTCATGCCATTACGTGATTTTGAGAAAGACGTTTTTGCTTATATTGAATACATATTGATACAGTGTTTAACAATAGGTAATTCATTCAACAGCAAAACTACGGTTTTAGCAAATATACATCTAATCATGACTGCTAATCATGTTAATGGCTACAATGCACAATGTTAACCTATTATAATCGTAAAATATAAAAAAAAATCTTTTTTTGAGAAACTGCGCGTGTGTGCTGCAGGTTATTTTACTTGCGATCACATGTTTCGAAACAAATATTAAAAACTTTGAAAGCATTGAGAAAGTCCTAAGTATTGTTATTTTCCGCCATTTTTTACAGCTTCTCTCTAACAAGCATCATGTGTCCCATCGATTTATGCACTATCAGGTTCCGAAATAAATAAGCAGACTTTATCGTACAGCAAGACGACATGCTGCATGCATAAACTATGTCGCTCACTTAAAAACAAAGGTCACATTTAGAAAAAGGCAGAATGTGCAACATGAGATGCAAATGCACATAGCTTGTTTTTACCTTCTATACACACCAAATGTATTTGTGTTGCACATTTTGTCCGTGGCTCATGTCTGTCCTGTGATATTAGGCAGCTAGTTTTATGAGCTGTCATCTTAACTTTTCATATCATTCCGGTCTGTTGCTTCCAATATATTAAGCATTGGCCAGAACGGACAAAGTCATAATTATGATCATAATCGCAGCAGCAACATTATGTCTACACAAATTAACACAAATAAACACAAATTAACTTACTGACGGTTTTTGTGTTGTCTCCTAACTCATTCCCATCGAGTTCTTGAAAAAAGTTGGTAGTAGGTGAAGTTGAACAAATATATATATGGGCAGTCAAGTCCTTGAAATTGTTTACATTAATTCAATTCAAATTCTGAGAAAAACAAACACAATGAAAAATTTAGCAACATATCCAAACAGTTTCGAATAAACACTAACACTTCGTTTGTAAAAGAGACATCATAATTATCATTCACAACCTGACAACATTTAAGTGCTCGCATCGTAATTATCCGGATTATCATTTTAAGCACCTCTTTGATCAACATAATAACCAACATCAGCAGCAGATATTCCATGTTTTATATCGAACGGACTAACGGACATATCATTATAATACTGTAGGCCAAAGAAGTAGTAGAATACTACAAGTTTATCCTTCATAAAAGTAAATATTATTCATCCACAAGGCATTAATTGACCATTATGAGGTGTATCACACGCATGAAAGAGAAATTTTCAAAGGCAGTGGAAAACTTTGACATCGGATGTCAGAAAAGTATATATTGTCAAACATCTATATCTTTGTCAAATCGGAATTCGGGTAACATTGTGACAAATAATGGGCTGCTGCCCTAATGACATAGGTTTTATATTGTTATTCCCAGATATGCGTTATTCAGGTAAATCAAACGCCATTATTTTGTGTTGAATTTCAAGGTCATGTTATGCATCAACATATGTATAATTTTGTATCTGCATTTCGTTGTTAATATAACATTATCAATTTAGCTTGAAAACTATGACGTTGCTTTCTTTAGAAATGCTACATAAGGAAAGCATCTTTAGTTCAATATTTCATCTATATTGTACTCTTTTTGTTCAATATTCTATCCACTTTTCATATGGATTAGGAAAAACACAACAGTTAAATGACATTTGAGTTTATTCTGTTTGATAAGCAAGCATGATAATCTTAACTTAACTTCTGTGACATCTTTTTTCAGAAAATATGTTTACCTTCTTTTATCGCAATAATGTCATTTCAGTTTACAAGTAATAATGGCCGAACAACCATCTCAAAGCATGAGCCCTGAAGACAGTGCAAACGCTTCTCAATCAACACCAAGTACGGTTCCGCCTCCTGTGCCGTATTACTACCACACTTGCAACGCCGGGCATGCTTATACTATTATTATAATAATGATTATTATTATAATTATTATTATTAATAATATGCCACCGGGTCCTTACCAGACATCCACAATTCCACCTGGTCAAGTAGGGATGTTTTCATCGCCATATGCTGTACAAAAGGGACTTCACAGCGTCAAGGTTGTANCTTTGACATCGGATGTCAGAAAAGTATATATTGTCAAACATCTACATCTGTGTCAAATCGGAATTCGGGTAACATTGTGTCAAATAATAGGCTGCTGCCCTAATGACATAGGTAATTATATTATAATTCCCAGATATTCGTTATTCAGGTAAATCAAACACCATTATTTTGTATTGAATTTCAAGGCCATGTTATGCGTCAACATATGTTAATTTAAATCAAACACCATTATTTTGTGTTGAATTTCAAGGCCATGTTATGCGTCAACATATGTATAATTTTGTATCTGCATTTTGTTGTTAATATTACATTATCAATTTAGCTTGAATACTATGACGTTGCTTTCTTTAGAAATGCTACATAAAGAAAGCATCTTTGGTTCAATATTTCATCTATATTATACTCTTTTTGTTCAATATTCTATCCACTTTTCATATGGATTAGGAAAAACACAAAAATTAAATGACATTTGAGTTTATTCTGTTTGATAAGCAAGCATGATAATCTTAACTTAACTTCTGTGACATCTATTTTCAGAAAATATGTTTACCTTCTTTTATCGCAATTATGTCATTTCAGTTTACAAGTAATAATGGCCGAACACCCATCCCAAAGCATGAGCCCTGGAGACAGTGCAAACGCTTCTCAATCAACACCAAGTACGGTTCCGCCTCCTGTGCCGTATTATTACCCCACTTGCAACGCCGGGCATGCTTATACTATTATTATAATAATGATTATTATTATAATTATTATTATCAATAATATGCCACCGGGTCCTTACCAGACATCCAAAATTCCACCTGGTCCAGAAGGAATGTTTTTATCGCAAAGACCACAGCCCTTTGTAAACTTATATGGTCATATGTGGCCTCAGATGCAAGTGCCACCAGGAATTGGTCAAACGGTGATCCAGATGATGCAGGGGACACCCGTATATTCTTTGGCCACAAGGCAGCAAGCTGCTATCGATCCATCGGCTAGCTCGGCCGTCAATGCTGTACAAAAGGGACTTCACAGCGTCAAGGTTGTATTATGATTGATGTACGCTTTACATAATTAGTTTAACTATGTGCCCCTACTATAACATGGGTGTATATTGCTTTGCTTCGGTCAGTTGGTCGGAAGGACGGTCTGTTCGTAGACTATGTGGATAACATGAGTCAAAACCGACGGACAGCTACGACAGAATATATCCTCACTTTTCTCTACTACCACAATACCAATATATGCAGTCTTTAGCTAAAAGGATGTGTACTGGTCATTTATAACGTATTTTGAATCATGTCCTATTGTAACAAGTCAACACACCATCATCACCTTTACCTAATGATCTCCTTGACATACACATACATTTGGACTTCGACTTATTCAGAAGGTCGAATTTCTTTTAAATCAAAATGACTAGTTTTGTCTATTATAACTACGTTGCTTCAGAGCTTTGATACTTGCTTGGATGTTATCTGTGTACACTGTCAACACACCCACATAAAATAAGCTCTTTTTGATCCTTATATTGATCTATTTTTGGAGTAGTTCTGAAGGTCAAAAGTATTTGTTATTTCGAAAAGAATGGGCCTTAAGATCCAGGGACCATTTCATCCAGTTTCAGCATATTTAAAAAAAACAACTTTATAACAATAAATGTCATCTTATTTACAACTGTGAAGGCTATTACATAAAAATGTAGATTTGTTTCATTAGANGGGCCTTAAGAATCCAGGGACCATTTCATCCAGTTTCAGCATATTAAAAAAAATAACCTTTATAACAATAAATGTCATCTTATTTACAACTGTGAAGGCTATTACATAAAAATGTAGATTTGTTTCGTTAGAGATTCAAATTGGTACACACACATAATCTCGCGTTAAATGTCCACGTGGCGTAATTTACTTTGCTAATCAATCACTCAAAATATGTCAAGATGGCGGCATATGCACTGTTTCGTTGCCAAGTTGTAAGATTTTCGGAAAGCAGCGAAGATTTTCCGTTAGTTTTCGTTCATGTCCGTGACATCCGCTAACCAATCAGAAATATATTACTGCCGAATTCGGTAGTGCCCGGATTTACCGCAAGTACCCGGATTTCGCAATCCTTCAAACACTGCCAAAATCTTCTGTTCTTATGTTGCAAAAGCAAACAAAGTCGAAACCGAAAGATCTAGTTAGGAAACAAAACTTCCGCAAAGGATTAATTACTCAAAAAGACACTGTATTATATGACAGATAACAAATGCACTAAAATTTGAAAATGTCGTATTACTTTTGAAGCATAAAGTTTATAATTCCTTACATGGTGCTTGCACTGATTGTGAAATGTTACGTGCGATAAACCTCGACAGTAAGGCTCTTTGGGTCATTGTCTACCTGAAATGGCCCACAAGTCACCCGGGGGTGACTATAAGCCGATGACTCAATGAGCGACCGTTAGCGCTCAAGCCACACAAATAAGTTGTTTGTCTCCACTAACACGATAAGAAAGGTTACGCGGTTATTATGTTTTTACTTTAACTGTATTCAAGTTACCGATAGTTCTTACTTTAACCATCATGTTTAATGAATATTCGAAATCTCGTTGCAATACAATTTCGTTGTAACCAAATGGAAGATTTTCAATTTTAATTAATCATGATATCATGTACCAAAGATGATCGAAAAATCAACCTTGAATACCATTAACATACAACAAGTGTTATATAAATGGACACAGTACATGTTTCATATTGATTTACTTTAATAATAAATTCAGATTGTATTTTTGTTTTAGTTTTTCAGTGTAAAAAAAAAGAAAAAAAACCAACATACACTTTTTAAACCAATCCAAAGTTATAAAAATAAATACAGTCAAGTTACCATTACCGGATCATTACCCATAGCGGATCACTTTGATGTTCAAGACTGCGTATCGCGATAAATAGTTGACATTTTTAGATGATATTTTGCACACAGCATCTTCAATGCCTGTTCTTTAAAAAAACATTGATTGAGTCGTAATCGGAGCTACTCTTTGTCAAACATTTCGGTATGTTAAGCTGACCTGTATATACGACTTTGTTTACATCCGTCTCGTTTCCAAATCGAGGTTGAACATAATTCGCGGCGACATGCTATAACTCTGTTGGAAAGTAAAAAGTTTACGCATTAATTTAAAGGCCATTTAGTAGTCTTTCCGCCTGCAAAAGTCCATTTCAGTTTTGATTCGTGTTTAAGATTTTGCAACACCTTAAATGAAATGAAAAATTAGGGCAATAACGGATCAAGCGTGATAGTATGCGTATTAATAATATATTATATTAAAATATATTCGAATATTGTTGTTTCTTTCAATAAATGATCTCAATCTTAATGTTTTATTTATGTTCCATGTTAAATATCGATGATTAGATTTGATTCAAACAATTCAAATGGTTTATAAGATTCCCATATCTTTTCGATCTATTTAGGATTTTCAACAGATAATACACACAAGAAGCACCATGCGTACAGTGTAGATGCAAGATCACATATAGAAAACAATGAATAACACAAAAATGAATATAATTTATAACTGGCAATGTAACTTGGGCATTGTAAACGACACAGTTCATGTTTTGACCTTTCAAAAAGCGTTTAAGATGACCTCCTGAGTGGTTTCGATCACGTGATCCGTTATGGCTACAACTGATCCGTTAATGCATAAATTCTGAGGCGCAAAAAAGATATCACAAGTACATTTTGCCTGCGTTTAAAAATAAAACTATGCTCTGAAGCAGTAAGCAAGGGTAATATTTCATCAAACTGGAGTAAAAGAAGTCTCAAAACATTTATTGCTTTTCACCAGAACAACTTTATTACGCTACTGATCCGGTAATGGTAACTTGACTGTATTAGTAATTTATAGTATCAATAGTATAGTATAATCTACATATTTTGTTTTAGAAAATGCCTTTCTTTTATGTATGCAAATAACTCATGTTTATAGATAACTGCTGGATTTTAGTACTTTTGATACAGCTAGCAGATGAACAGTATAACTCTATTTATCAAGGGCTCGCTGGAGATAACTCTATTCGCTACAACTAGACTCGCCTATTTACATATATTTGTATATAGCACTTATAAGTTATGTTTTTTTTTTATCGCCGTCGAGTAAATTTATTGATTCTACTGCTGTTGCGCCTGATTATTCTTCTTCTACTTCCACTTCAATTACTACTGCTACTACTGCTACTACTTCTTCTACTTCAATTTCTACCACTTACTACTACTACAACTGCTACCACCACCACCAACAAAATCACCAACACCACCACTACTTCGGTTTTGAGCGTTATTTTATTCTTTTTTCTATTCTGGCTTTGAGCGATATTGTATTGTATTCCTTTACACATATTCTTTATTCTAGAGAAGGTAAAAAAATTCAATAAAAGCTGATGCATCCGAATAGTGCATGCTATTTTTCTAAATTATAATCTATCTTGATCTAGTTCAGTTAGCAGACATGCTGGTATTTCATAGTCAACCCGAAGTTGCTAATAGGAAGTTAAAGTAGGTTTATTTTACCGAAAATGGAAGTATTTTTTTTTAAATGCAAAAAGTACGCAGACTGCTTTTCATATTAAACACGTTCATCGCTTCGTCAGAGGAAGACGACAAGGACCGTAGGGTGTTCGATATTCTTTCAACACTTTTGACTAATTGTCTGTGATGTGTTGGACACACAAAGCTACGATGGCGAGCGACGGAACCCCAACGGTAACATGCTTCTNTAATCATCGATGAATTATTGCGTCGTGATAATCGCACCAATTGTGAAGTGAAACTGGTCAATTGCGCATCTGGTTCAGTGTTTTTAGACATAACCAGTTTTTTGGCACTTTAAAATAATGTTTGAAATAATTTCGCGCGTAAGTCAAAAAGTAATGCTGATAGATAAGAATAGCATTAGAACTAAGTAAAATAAGTTAAGCGTATGAAGTGTTGTTTATTTAATTATACCACCACCAACAAAATCACCAACACCACCACTACTTCGGTTTTGAGCGTTATTATATTCTTTTTTTCTATTTTGGCTTTGAGCGATATTGTATTGTATTCCTTTAAACATATTCTTTATTCTAGAGAAGGTCAAAAAATTCAATAAAAGCTGATGCATCCGAATAGTGCATGCTATTTTTCTAAAATATAATCTATCTTAATCTAGTTCAGTTAGCAGACACGCTGGTATTTCATAGTCAAACCGAAGTTGCTAATAGGAAGTTAAAGTAGGTTTATTTTACCGAAAATGGAAATATTTTTTAAATGCAAAAAGTACGCAGACTGCTTTTCATATTAAACCCGTGCATCGCTTCGTCAGAGAAAGACGACAAGGACCGAAGGGTGTTCGATATTCTTTCAACACTTTTGACTAATTGTCTGTGAAGTGTTGGACACACAAAGCTACGATGGCGAGCGCCGGAACCCCAACGGTAACATGCCTCTTGATTTTTTATTCACACGGTGAGATATTAATGTCAAATGTACTTCTTTATTCGTTGAAGGTGTTTGTATTCAAATACAGGTCCTGGACATTTGCGTTTTTTTAACGTTTCACGAAAGTGTTGGTTCGGTAGAGGTATCGATAGATTTTTGTGTGCAAGAGGTGCAGATAAAATCAGGCTTCATTTATGGATTACTGCATATAAGTTTGTACTACTGGCAAACCTTTTTAACACTTCCTGTCGGGATAACAAAAATGCTCACGATGGTTTCGAGTTATTAAGTAAATACCTACATGTTTGATATTCGTATTCATTCCGCAAGACTGATTATACAGATTATTAAGCGTCTTGTATTAGAAATTGTTTCGAAACCATAATCAAGTTACCTTAATCAAACTATAAAACCAAGCAAATGATGGTTGACTAGGTGTGTCCCTTTATCGGGATTTCGTATGTCCACACCTGACCAGATGATGTGAAGTGTACATAACCCTGTTCCTCGCTCAAATGTCCATGTTTCAATTCTAGGTCAAAGTCAATGATTTCGTTTCCGATAAATTACATAGCGCACATAACATTGTTTTATTATTACAATTATTTATTTATTACAATTGACCACACGAAATATATTAATGTACACATCCGCATCTCGTCAATTAAACGTTATGGTCCATAATTCGAGTTCAAAGAACAAGGTTGTTCAATTCCGTTTCATAGCGTACGTACATTACGCAATATCATTATTCTTCCTAACAAGACGACGTGTCGCGTACATCTCTCATGTTTGTCGAAAAGGGTTCACGGTCACAATCAAGTCCAAAAGTCAAGAAGGTATGTTTACAGTGAATAACTGCTTAACACCCATAACGATGTGTGCTTAAATCAGATTATTAATCGCCAACATATTGCAATGCGTAGCTTAAAACTGCCATAATGTTCAAATGTCAAGGTTTCGATTCATGGTCGAATGTCAAGGGGTGTTTTCTTTTTTCGTTTCCTAGTTTGTGAATGCCTGTAAGATTTTAAGTGTAAAGATTCCCCACGTTCGGACGATGTGTCGAGCACAATACTACAGGATCGACTAATGATAATAATGATAAAAATAATTAACAATATTAACAATGTTTAACTTCAGGCAACAAATGCTCTCGAGCAGCAGCACATTGTGCAGACGATAGCGGCCATAGAGCTGTACCATGCACAACGTGAGGTGGCCAACTATCTGGAACTTGCCTATTTGAACCTGGCTGATCATCAGGATGTCGCCAAAGAGGTTTGTGATTTCCGCAATTATTCAGTAAACAAAGATGAAATACTGACCATCGGCAAAATTCACCAATGTCTATTAAAACGCGACTCACAGTCAGCTTCTAGGGAATTCATCTGTGCTTAACATTTGTGTACACTAATATTAAAGGACATGCTTTTTCGTGTTTCGTTTGCGACCTTGCAGTATATCTAGATCTACTAATGTTTGAACTTCCAAAATCACGTCGTTTGCTTTATTAATATGCTTATTTGTATTACTACTAGGTTCGAATGACGGCACACGCGGCTAGATCCCAGCACCTGATGACGTCAGGACTGATGAAAAAGTTCACAGTGACTGCTGTACACATCATCAAGACAATGATTCCAATGATTTTGGATGCGGTCGAGTTACAGGCATGTCGAAAACGGAAGATTTCCAATCATTAAGATTTATAAAATACACATGGTTATTATCATAAATTGGTAGTTTTGTTCAATTTCAGAGGTTGTTTATTTCGCTACTGTTTTCATATTAAACATAACCAGTTGTGGTTTTCACGACTCTACTATTTTTTCCCCATATTTTTCATAACTGTTTTACACAGTCCGGACAGGCTAATCAGGGATGACACATACATGTACTGGAAACAAAAGGTACATACATATAGATCCTAAGGGTAGTGATGGATATTTTCAGGATCGGGATATCATTATTGACGCGATTGGTCAGATCATTCAGAATGCTGAGTCCATGAAGAGAGAAGCGGAGGACGCACGAACAAGGTAGGAGCATCTGAGAGAGAAATATTTAGTTAGCGATTAATGTGTGTCGGGGATGGTAAGTCGTTATATATAGGAATAAGATATAATAGTATCTTCATTATTTTAGATTGTGTTTTCCGAATGTATTATAAATTGTAAGTGAAACGGATGGCGAACACTGGATTGCTCTATAACATTTCATTTCTTGAAACAACAATAACATCAAACACATTTTTCCTAAAAAAGCAAAACTCGCAAAATAATAAAAGGCAATCTTACGTGGTCAGTATTAAACTCTTAAGATACGAAATTAATATTGTTTATGGGAATAGAGATAGAAGTTACCAAAGATATATATCAAGGGGGTCATTCAAATGTTTGTTTGTTTGCAGCTACCTCACTCTTCAAACGGAGGTGCAGAAGATTGTGGCAGTTGTAAATGACAAAAACAAACATGTCAAAACAGAAACCGAGCGACTTAAAGTAGAAATGGAACGAGAAGAACAGATGGCCAGGGCTGCAGCTCAGGCGCAGAGGGAACTTGAAGAAGAAAAGAAAAGGATGGAGGATGACAAAGAATCATTGAAAGGACGAAGGGATCGGATGTACCAAATTACAGGTAGGTATGATGCAATTAGTAACAGTGTAAATTATTTACGTGCTACGTTTTATGTATGGCTAAATTCATTGGAAAAAAAAGAAATATTGAAGCTTCAGAAACATTATCAGGCGAGACATTCTTGTAGTAAACATTTTATTTAAGGCAAGTGGCTAGTCGCCTCTACAAGACAAGAAAAACATACAACACAACATTAAACATAAGAAATTATTAATGTCAAAGTCACCGCATTGGAACAGTCAATGCAAAGCATTCGAAGTTTCAATCATTTAAAAGGCATGCCAAGCCTCACACTTAGTCAAAATTTCATCACAAAACACAGTGTCAATAAACATTTACCTCAAAACATTGCCCTAAAACAAAGTAGTAGAGTCGTTTGAAAGAGTTATCACATATGGCTGACGTACATTTTGTTTCCAAAGTTTGATTGACACACGTGTTACATTTTTGGTACATGATTATGAACACTTTCAGAGGGTGCAGGTCGCGATATGTCAGTGGATGACCAAATATTCTTTGACGTCAGCCTTCGCCCAAGCGCTGCCATGGGCGGTGGTGTCGGCATCGCGTTAGACTTTGTTGGGAAGGCCGTCAACATATTTTCGAGCATGTTTAGAGGAAACAAGAAGACAAAAACAGTAATTAATATGTATATATCGCCTTTGTAAAGAAATATAGTCTTAACAGGGGGCAATGTTAGAGGAACTTATCGGTAGTACTGGAAACTAACAAATCATAGGGGCAAGAATGAAGAAAATAAACCATTTTTTATTTCAACATATACAAGAAAAAATACACGTTATTGCGACCGGATAACACCGTTTAGCAAGCGTTCATGAACAAGTAAAATTTGTGTTGAAAATGGACGCTGCGCAATAATAAGGTCTCAAATGCAGTTACTTGTTTGCATATCGCTGTTTCTTTATTGAAGTACAAGGAACTCATAGAAGGATTCCAAGCCGCAGAAGACGTCTATCGAGCACAAAAAGAACGGAGAGCTTTCGTAGAGCGTATGATTGAGCAAAGGAAAGAAAAGCACCAACGTCTGGCCAACATCAAGATACTCAGCATACAACAATGTACGTAAGAGATTGTTAAGTTAACTGGCGATTTAAAACGGTGTTTAAGAATTTGTAAATAACATTTAAGGATCTCAAATTGTTCAGGTGGAAAATTCAGCAAATCATAGAGCAAGTAAACGTCACAGTAGATTACCTTTATATCGGCGTTCGGTCTATTTGGGCATGTGTTTTTGTGTGTATCAACTGAACATATTGATGTGATGCACGTCGTCTTGATTATACAACCTCTTCGTTCTATCTGGTCTAGGCAGTGTTGAAAGCCTTCGAGAAGCATCCCTTCATCTCGGGGACGTTGACCGTCAGTTCACGCGAATCATTCAGTTCTGGGAGAACATGGCTGCTACTCTTAAGTACCTGAACGAAGATGTCAGGGCGGGGAAGGTATACCTGAAACAAATTGAAAACGAGAAATACGCAGACCGGTTCAAGAAGTATATCAGTATGGCCGAACAGGTCCGTTTGTTTTATTTACTTGTTTGCATGTTGTGTCAAATAACATTAAATCTGAAAATTCAATTTTAGTAAGTGAGACTCACTTCATGTTCAATATAAATATATTATCGTATTTAGAGACTTAAACCGTTTGGGTGATTATTACAATTATAGTTTTTAATTATTATACATAAAATTCTGGACGGATTGTAAAATCGATATTATAATAATTTTGAAACACAGCGCTGGCAGTCCTGTGGCAGCGACTACGTCCAAGAAAGTGACACTGAAATAATACACTTGTACAACTTCCTATCACCTAACGACAACATGTCTAATTCCGACAGAACAGCGAGGCAGAAGGTTTTGATTTCTTCCATAGAAGCGGACATCGACTCGGTGTTTGGGGAGGGACAGAAACTTATAAAGGCTTAATGTGTACAAACTTAAAGTAATTAAGTCGTAAAGACTTACAACGAATTCATTATTTATATTTTATGTTGATTAAGTGCGTACCTAATCATGAGTAATCAGACTTATCAAACTGACTAATGGTGGTTCAGTCTGTGTATTTAATGTTTTTCACAGAGGATTGATTGAACATTTTTGATTGCGTTCATTGTGTTAATGTTTTAAACTGTTTATAAACTATCTTGCATCGACATGGTAACCTTTAATTAAAACCCCGAGAAGTTTAACATCCACGTTCTTCGATTTGAATGAAAAGAAAAGGAAACACAAACCATTATTGCAAAACACATAACTAGCAGCTTTTAATACCCATATTTTCGGCTGCAAAACAACAAACTCCTATGCATGTAATCATGTGTTGTTTTTTTCACAACAAAACACACGACGCAGAGAAGTCGACAATTATATGTTTTGATTTAATCGATATTTGAGTGTGTCATTGATATGTTAGTGTGTTTTGGTCATATGTGTATGGTTCCATTTTTTTGTATTTTCCCTTTGATTATTTTTAGTACAGTGGATTTGTTGCTTTATACATTATCCTGTATTGTATTGGTAATTGGTCACGTGCCTTAAGGAAAAGACTAGTGGATAGTACATGGACTTTTCTCCTGATAGAGTTTCAATTGAATGTTCGTCCATAAACTATAAAACAATGTTGACATTGCTATTATTAGCATTATGTGAATCACTAGTTAGCCATATTATTTTTTGTTTGGTTACTTCATCCGTATTTGTTTATAACTTCTGGTCTTTGTATTGCTTATCCCTAGCATTACATTATACATGTTTATATTGTGTGTTCGGTCATACTATTAGATGGCTAAGATGTTAGTGACAGTTACAAACACGAATCTTTCCGGTTACTTATGTGAACATGGTTTTGACACGTTTGAAACCAAAAAAATTAACCTAATTAATTATCCGAATTTTCACGATAGCTAAGATTATATTGGGCTGTAAAACTTACTAGTTGTATTGTACGATTGACGGATTGCTTGATTTTGTGATTGGTCTCTGAAGGTGTACATTTTGTGTTTCACGTGTCTTGATACGAAAAAGGTTAACATTGTTACACTATGATTATCTATGTTATACAAATGTATGTAAACGTATACTTTCCTTAATTATGTTGTGATTTGTTAACATGTTCACTTAATTAAAAAAAGTAACCTAATTGATACATACAAAAAATGTAATTCCATTAATCACGTGCCGTTAAGTGATTGTTAAAGATGATGGAAGATACGTATTTACATAACCACGTTGGTAAAATATACAGATGGCAATATGTTTTCTTTTTTAGTGTATCTTCTTTAATCCTTTCCATGATAATGAAGGACAAATATGTATATTTAATGTATTCAGGACATGCTAAAGAACACCATTACAGATACAACAGACACTATATTAAAATATATATTTATTCATAACGTATTTTTCCGATACACGTCGCAAGTATGCTCTGATATAATATGATGACAAAAGGAAGCTTGCAGAGTTCTATAAACCCTGACGCCCCGGTGGATGCATTGTAATTATTGATTTATTTGCCCATTAAGTCTTGGTCCAAAATAAAGTCAATGTCAAGGTCTAAATGAGGTAAGGTGATGCAGTACATGTATACTGAGCGTTGGACAGATGTATAAATGTTTTTTAGTAAGTGCTATTGATGCTTTTACGTTTTCTCTTGGTGTAAAATATACTGGAAATATACTTAATTGACTTACAAATATCTCACCGATTGATGTAGAAACTGCGTATTTCAATATAGCGTGAGGATACGAGTTGTTTTGAACATTTCTTGTTTTTCTTCCAGTACGACTACACACATGACCTCATTATTCCCAACATTTCCTTCAATGCTTTTTATAAGGACGTTTATCTCTGAACAGGTAGGGCCTTCGTGTAACTGAATTATTTGGTAATAGAATAGTCATGGTTACAATTAATATCGCCTGCAATAAAGCACTCACCAACATGAGAATGGACCGCTTGTTAAATAAATGTCAACACAAATCCGCCATGTTTAATACATAGACATCGAAATCTCGCTTAACTTAAACCCTACTGTTGCATCATTTATGTTCACTCACTTTAAAGAGTTCAGAGTGAAAACGCGCAGTGATGCTTGTTAAGCACAATACACATATACTGAGTTTGCACAGAAAAGAAAGAAATCCATTAAGCAGTGGTGGAATAGATGCGTTGATGTTCAAACACTGGGTCCGGTTCTCTCAGTTGTGTGAACACTGGACTCTTATACCGTGCTTTGTGAGTTGGAGCCGCAGATTGAGTAGGTAGCCGCCTGTTTTTAAAAGACTGGTATAAATGAACACGTTGAATAACTCGAATTCCGTGTGGACGTACGGTGATTAATAAGCAAGTTTTTATTCGGTAGGCCAATGATCACATTTCAGGAAGTATCAGTCTAAGACGAGGGAGGAAGCACTCACTCATTAAATAAGCGTTAATTCTGTGTGAATGTCAGAGTTTATTTACAGGTCATCGCCGAGTCTTCACGACTACCTTATGTGCTGACCTGCCCCTGTGACCTTTGAGGAAAATATTTAATTTTGAGCAAAAGGAGGTCGAATTTACCCCGGCTTCCCGGGTATTCGCCAAAGAAATAATGTTGATCCAAATAGGCCAGTGCACGATGGCCAATGAGATATTAATTTGCACTGGTAGACGAATGAAGCGTAAATCCTACGGAAGAAAGTTGTTTATATACGGTCACAACAAATGTGTAAGGGGCGGGGTCGGGTGTTCGATGTACAGGAATCAGGTAAGAGGTATAGAGGGCGGGCGGTCCTGCGGGCGGTCGATGTCCGCTTATAAATTCGACCATTTTAAATCGGATCATCATAACACTTGGTGAAAATGGCTTTCGGTATAATAGCTTGGTCAAGTTCATATACCAGCCAGGTCGCTTCAAGTAATTATGAGTTATGGCCATTGAAATGTGAAATATGGTCAACTCAACATTATCCTCCCTTTATTTTTTTTTTATTTTTTTTTCCACATTTATATAGCGCCCTTTTCATACAGTATGTGCGTTCAGAGGCGCTTCACATTTTTTCCCAATGCAACTATTTTGAGCTGTATTATCATCAAATTTGGTCTTCATGATTATGAGCACAGAATATCGTCCAAGTACCATAACAAGCCAGATCACCTTATCAATTCTTTTTTGTTTCACAAGAAAAAAAAAGACTTTATTTACCTCGCTCATAGGTATGTGCAGGTCGAGGCCATCCTGCTCCATACAGTACAAAAGATTATGAGTTAGAAGAGCAAATATGAGTTAATATTTTCAGAAAGACATACAAACACATTATGTTTACTATGGATATATAGACATTGCAAAAATCATGCTTCATTCATAATAAAATGATATGCACAAATAACACATATCATTGTTTAACTAGCTTGAAGGTTAATAAAGAATAACATTGCTATTGTACAAATGTAGTAAAAACTAGAAATAAAAAAAGGGATGGCACCAGTGTTCTTTTATTGTATATTTAGTAGTTCATATGTTTGTAACAATGAATTATATTGCATTGGGTTCATGTATAAATATTCTTACAACTGACCAATTTGGGAATTCTTTATTTTGGTGAGTCGTCTGTTTTTGGATTTCCCATGATAAAAGTAGACTTATCTTAAGTCCTGGAACATTCGGGATTCTGTTTGTTTGTTTGTTTTTTTTTTACACATAAAAATATACCTTTTAATTTCAAGAAGAAATATATTGAAACGGTTCATTTTTTTCTATAAAAATTCCAAGAATCATGTCCTGGCAAGTGGGTGTAGAAATATCGACATAATTTATATTCAATACATTTTTAACATGTTCAAAAAATGTTTGGATGTGCTCACAATCCCAGATTCTATGAATTAGTCTAGTATGTTACCATTGTATATACGTATCTCTGAATATTTTAATCAAAGCGCTGTAGGCGCTGAAGACCTGGGGCTAGATTTAGTGTGACGTAAATGCATTTAGGATGTATTGTCCGAATTTCTTCCTTTGTCCGAATTTATACGGATTGACCCTAGCGGTTGAGTGCAGAAGCTCAGAGACTGTTAGAAGAGACAATATTTGTGTATATACTACAGTGTACAGAGACGGTGGAGGACTACACGTTACTGGTGGTGGGAACGCTAACCTTTTGTTCAACTCTACAGATCCGGTAGAGGTTTGTCTACATAGGCGGTGAAGATATACAACAACAACAACAACATGGCCGCAAAAAACTGTTATTTTTGGCGTCAAATAAATCATTTTCAATAGCCTAAAATAGCTTTCTATGACATAATTAACAGATCAGGAAAACACTCATACTTCCTTTGTAATGTCTATACACGTACAAAACAAATCCACTTACCCTGATAAAGAACGGTGTACAGATTGTGTACTTTGTCTCATGTAGAACTTTTCGCGCTCGATTTGCGCAGTGAAATACCATATCCGTTAACTTCGTCTATTTCCGAGAATGATCGTGAATATTTTATTTTTTTTCATTTTTTTTTCTGGAATGTCTTGTTTACGCAAAATATAATAGCACTATTTTAAAATATGTTTATAAATACCAAACACTCGTATCTTTTCGGCCTAGACCGTCAAGTGAGGAATTTATTCTCGCATGAAAATGAAAACAATAAAAACTATGTCGTAGCCAATGCTTAGCAATTTTGCTTCAATACTATTGTTTTTTACACTTTTTATGACACTGTCATGTTATATAGTGATGTTCTGTATTTACATGGCGGGTTTTTGAGATCTGCGAAGAACTACTTTTATTGCGCATGAATTAAGTGGTAAATCGGAGTTTTGGGAATTTGGTTTTTGGCAGACAGCCAATTCGGATAGGCTCAGAAATTGGTATCATTACTATGGCCCTGGGGCAACGCCCCAGGTCAAAAATGGTTTCCGCTTAATAAGAAAACAACGACCAGAGTTTTTGTATAGAAACTTCTTACATAGTTTTTCCTTACGTCCAGTCATGTCATTGTATTATATATGGGATGTTTAGAGTCATGGTCAAGATCACAGCTTGTAAATATACGTAGAACAATTATTTACATGTATGTACGAACATGTGGAATACATTAAGCTTTGGTGGTGAAATTGAATTCATAGATACGTTATATGAATAACTCTCCGGGAATTGAACATGGCTTGCATGCGATCAAGGTCAGGATCATTGTGTTTTTAAGTAGATTGTTTTTTTTTCGGATTACAATCGCGAGAACGACGAGCGCTTATGACATTAATGACACATTTACTGTCGGTAAATTTTGTTGAAAAACCTGATTATACCGCATATGGGAAAGTTTGCGTATAAAGTTAAAGTCATTATTATTAAATAAGTATATGAAAAATGTTTATTCACAAAATCAATATGACGATGGCTCAAGAAAGTATTCGTATTTTAAAACTAAAATATCCTATAATATGTGATAGCAACTGCATCCACGTGAATTGTTCTATACAAATTGCATGTCTTTAAATACTATAAACTCGGACAAGATTAAAACAATGCCTATTGTTGAAACATTTCTTATTTAAGGTTTCAAGGTATGACGCTACCGAGCTTGAACGCCAGTTGCAGGGAGAATTGTTCGACAAGTGGCACAAAAGATTCGAGGTCGTCAAGGCGAGGAAGATTCCAATCTCAAAAATATAAAAGCATATCTAGACCGCCTCCAAGAAGCATATGAAGGAATTTTCATTTGAATCGTCTTCATTAACTTTTAACGTTTGTCTTTAATTAGTAAAACCTCATGGATAATTAAGTACACATAGGTACGTGTTACGAGTAAGCGGGCTCTTTTAAAGGATTATCAACATCCCAGAATGAAACGCAGTATGCACAATTGCCTGAAAGCTCGATATATAATCATTTGTTGATGGTTAGTACCACACGGACAAAAAGGAGTAAATTAAATTGCTCGCAACAATTAATAATAAGTGGTAAAATGTGTCAGTTCCTTTTTAGTATCTTTGGACTAGATCGGTATATGAGGAGCTTGTTAGTTTAGGGATAGACAAACTAACCAGGAGAAAGATGAATGGTGTGTTGTTTACCGAAGGTGAATGGGAAAACAGGTTAATGAAATGGAAAATTAACACGGGCCAGAATTCCAATGCCAGGTATTGTCACCATGCTCTGTAAGAGCTTAACATTTTTATGTACTTATTAAACCTTCGCACAACAAAGTTTGAAGGGATGTAATGGAATCAGGCTGTCCTTAAAATTTTAAGACGTCAATTTATTTTTCCTGTTGCATATCGCTACAACTATAAGAAAAATTAAACTTGAAACTTCCTAGTTATATTGATCCCAGAGAGGGGAAGTAAATTGCACAAAGCCAAAACTATTTTTAAATAACTTTTTTAAGTTATTTATCTTTATTTTTATTTTTTTAAACGGATATGCAAACAACTCTTAGTTATACCAACTGGAATTCTCATAGGTAGATAGAGGTACATTCTAAAGAAAACCCTTTCTTCACATGGTTTGTTATTGAATTTGGAAATAATCCTTTTTTAAATTGTACCATTGTCAGGGATTTCAACATACATGCATGTATTAGGTATCAACTTTACATTATTGGGTAGAAAGATCTCATTCAGATTAAGTGCAGTGGACAAGAACCATTTCCATTGGCTTGGTGATTTTCTTTCAGATGTGTTGTCCTTTATATTTTCTTAAAAAGAAAGATGTTCGGGGCATTTCCTAATGCATTTTAAGAGATTTCAACCTTAAAAGTGAAATATTAATATGTATAAATGAGTGGAATTACAATCCAAAACAAACATAACTTTTGCTTCCATAATGCTAGAAAGTTTGACCTTTGTTAATTTGTAGCTTATTTTGAACTCTATGCGAGGTATCAGTTAAGGCGTCATAGGTATATACATGTATATCTCATAGATCCTGAGGGGAAGTTCAGTGAACAAGAACCATAACAACAGATTTCAACATTCGTCTTGCTTATATTTCGGAAGTTAAGGGCTAAAGAAGCATAACGCATCTTTTCAAATGTAAGGACTTATTGCAAATTCTTAATTTTGTATAATAACACCAGTATACACTCATGAAAGATATGCTTCACACAATAAATTAAACATATTCTTTTAAACCAAACTTCAAATGCTATGTGATCCTGGAGATATTTCGGACAGTGGCCGTTCTAGTAAATACGTTAAATGTTTTTTTTTACGAAAATATATTGTCGTCATGTATACAGTAAGTGGATATCGTTATTACTGCACAGTTGATTTCTGTAAGACGTTTAATACTAGTTTAAATAATGGTATGAAACAACAAACAATTAGCATTCAATAACATATTTAAAAACAATATTTAAGCAAAATCTTTGATAAATTGTCAATCATGTGTGATCACATATTACCCCATAAATCAGATATGGAATGATCGTTTTCGGACGCTCGCCCGACAGTCAGTATGTGGACTGTATGTTTGTCACGAACAGGATGGATTTCAAGGTAACACATCTGTTGAATGTCATTCCTCTTTAATTACGTATGTCTTTTTTGACGTAGACCTCCTTGCATATGTCTATTTTTTGTACGTTATTGAATAACTATGTCGATTTTAAGTCTCATACTTCACCTGTGCTACACAGCACTACTGTTTATAAGGCGGCGCACCAAATATCATACCCTTCTTCTGTTGGTGACTAAAGTGGACTTTTTCGCTGGGGTTAATTGGCAATGGACGCTGCTTGAATATTTGCGCATGACATTTGTTGTGCCACTTGTGTCCCATTTGGCGTTTATTCCAGCTCAATGCATCGCCTATTCCCATACATGCTTACTTATTAGAACCATTTTGAAGTATATAACTAAAACCGAACTTGAAATAAATCGCAATTAACTACTCATATAAGGTACCCATGTGAGCATTTCTGTGTGTGTGAACCATATGGATTTGCTAGTTTGGAACCTTTATAGATTATTCATCATACCAATCGGTTGTATATAAGTATAAAATAAGTCACTTTTTTGGAGGCCTACGTTATTTTGCATGTACCAATACGGCTTTCTTAAAATTGAAATGTCAATTGTGTAATGTAGATATTTTCCCATATTCTTTATTAGCCAGATTCAGCAATAACCTTGCTTAAGTTAAAGTGAGAATTCTTTGTCAGATAAAAGAAATGTGTGTTATGATAATTTATCAAATCTGATCCTCAATAAGGATTTATGTTCGGACGTTTCTTTGAGACAAGGTGAATCTTGTTCTATTATTGTTTTTTTCTGTCTTCCTCTGACATACAATGCTTTGGGAATGCGTAATCTCCGTTTTGTATGTTTAAACGAAAGACTTTATTTATATGATGCATGTGAATTATTGGAAAATATATCATTGAAAACAAAATTATGGATTCGTTCGTTCTTGTTATGCCATTTAGGACATATAATAGACGTTTGCAATCGTTTCATTGTTGTTCGTTATGATCTTGTTCTAGGTCCACAGAAGATTATGCAGAATAAAGAACTCTCTGTGTTGTGGGGTCTAATAACCTGGACGACCACATCCGAGCAGGACGAGGAGAGTTCTTTGGGTGTAAAGGTCATAGAGCAACTGAAGAATTTCTTTCGAAGTAAGGCTATGTAAGGCTTCCGCAATGAAGGTGTCATCGAGATAGTCAATTATGTCAAGTCCATTAAAGATGCCGCAAAAGACGATAATATCAAATCATAAATTATGAAACGATTAAAGACCAGAGAACAATCTATTCAAATGTTCGGATCCATGGTCTCATAGGTAAAAAAGTATTCATGTTTGATAAAGTCGTTTATGATTTATTTCGTGTTTTATTCTATGGATTCAAATAACTCGAATACCAGTGAACTTTCATAGAATATATGTTTATGTGTACATAATCCCACACATCATGGATTTGTTCACACATGTTGTGGTTATTTTTTTAGTAATTCATTAAAAAGACTGGCTTTCATATAGTGTGCATTTATTTAGTTTTCCATTAAAGTGTTTTTATGATTTGTACCATTAATTGAGTTATTCATTAAAAAAATAGTTAACAAAATGTCGTAGCTGGGTCGTTTTGAAGTTAAACATATGACATATTTAAATTTATCTTAGTGTTATACTTATAGATTTTTATATTCAACATGGGCATAGTTTTTTATGTGTTGTAAACATGAATTTCCTCAGATTAATATATGTCATTGAAGAGAAATTATGTACAAGAGCGATAACAGTTGCTTCCATGTTTTGCGTTTGTCCTGTATAATTATTTACCATTATATTTCATTCTGCAAACACACATTGTTGAGCATATCCCAATCGGGCAAAAAACCTTAGCATGGCCGTCGACCCAAACAGGTTTTCATAGGCCCACATTTTATTTTGCAAAAAAAAAGAAACATTTTGAGTTTAGTTTTATTCTCGTGAAGAGATAACAGCAAATTAAACACGAGATCATCAGACATCTTGACATCATTGCCATCATAATCCTTGTTCTTCACCTGAAATAAAAAGGTAAATTATACCAGAAATGTTTATTAATTTGGGGACATTGCTTGTTAAACACCAAGAACTGCAAAACCAAGACATATTAAAATAAATTTAGTTTAACTAATACTCCGATGCTCCATCTTAAAATGATTTGACTCTAAGATTCCAACTCGGCCTTCATTTTGCTGTTATAGCTTTCAAATGATAACATATACGTTACAATCATAAGTCAACCAAAGAAAATAGGTTTACCGTTTCATGAGCAATTGTCGACGATTAATATAGACCATGCTTGATATGATTATATATTAGGCAAATCTTAACACATGCACAACACTGATAACATAGTAAAGACCAATTTTGTCAAAACGGCCTTTGCACGCAAACGGACAGGCCAAGCAAATTGATCAGTATTTCGACGGATTTTGGCTAAACGATTTCGTGCGAGAGAACGAAATAAAACAATAAATATTTGAATATGTTTCCGATACCATCAAGGGCAAGCGACAAGCCAAATTTGTTTGTCTATATTTGTAAAAAATTAGTGAAAAACATATTCAATTCTTCTATACTTCCAATAATGAACTCTTAATTCCAGCATGTGGTCAAATGTTTGACTTAAAAAACTACCCATGACTTCTGCAAATGTGTAGTTTCTACTGTCAAGCATGAATCACAAAATAAGGGTACATTATATAGCACCTTACACGCATCTCCAATGAAAACCACCGTATTGCTCTCTCTCTAAACTATCATCTCATCGATTAATAGTTGAATCTGGCCGCTGGCATAAACCTATTGCTTATCCATATAGTGAAAGAAAATGTACCAATTGTCATTTACATTTTTTGGTTTTAAAGTAAAGAATGAACACGTTAATTAAAAATATTAGTACTGTTTTTTTCCATAAGATTAAGCTCCTATATATCGTGACCTAGGTTTTTTTTATATTATTTAACTTAACTTATTTACCTCTTTCTTCATAGTGTAATCGTAAAACCCCTTACGTATTTGTATAATAAAGAAAATCATGAAATTTTATAGGAAGTATTTTATCTATATTCTGTTTTCAATGTTATATTACTTGATCTTTATTATTTTCTTCAATGTTAAGTCTTGATGTGATTCTCCGATCTCTTTTCTAACATTTTGCAAATGTCAAGAAATATTCAAATTAGTGTTTGTTCCTTTGACAATCTGTATGCTCATTTATCATTCAGATGATAATTTATCATATGAAAAAAACACAAACAAATTTAAGTTTGTTTGCAGATGTTCATAATAATTTGGATTCCTAAATTGAACTGTCTTCATCATTACATTATGATTTGTTTATAGGATTATACTATGTGTATCGTTATGTTTTATATCTCTGTTGCTATGTAATTTGATGACATCATCTTTGTTCTAATTACCGAATAAGTTCTATATTTGGTTTCGATAGGACTAACTGATCGTTAACTATATGTTGATCGCTTCTGTTAACTGTGTTTCGTGTAAGGAATTATAAGATTATTATTGTTATTTAAAGAATTTTTCGATTATTATTATTTCTCATTCATAATGAGCTTTTCCGATTTTTTAATGATTTAAACAAGTTGTGTTAATGTACGTGTATGTTTGTTTTTGTGTATTTGTGAGTCTGTGTATGGGATTGCGTGTGTGTGTTTGTGTGTGTGTTTGCGTGTGTGTGTGCGTGTGTGCGTGTGTGCGTGCGGGCGTGTGTGTTTTGTTGCATTTTGCGTTTGTTTTCTTTTGTTTATTCTTCTGAAAATATGTTGTCCTCATGTGCCTTATATGGCGTATTGAATTGCAATAAACACCTTTCTATATTTTTTTGAACCGGTTCAGTATGTTGTAATCTTATGTGCGATTTTTATCATTTCAAGATTTGTCTATTTATTTCTCGCAAATTTTGCTGCATCTCAACGTATGATACAAAAATAATCAAGAAGGCAAATGTTTTAAAGATAATTGAGATAAAACAAGAGATGTGTTTGTCAGAAGCACAATGCCCCCTACCGCGCCGCTTTGATATACAATATCTATTTATCATTTAGCAGGTATAGAAATTATCTCCCTTTAAAGCTTATTACTTCCATTGGATTTTGTTTTTTGACCTTTGACCTTGAAGGATGACCTTGACCTTGACCTTTCAGCACTCAAAATTTGCAGCTTCATGAGATGCACATGCATGCCAAATATCAAGTTGCTATCTTCAATATTGCAAAAGTTATGGCCAATGTTAAAGTTTTCGGACGGACGCACAGACTGAATGACAGACAGACTGACGGACAGTTCAACTGCTATATGCCAACCTACCGGGGGCATACAAACATTATTAAGAATACATGAGCAATTAAGCTGCCTTTAAAGAGATCTTCTCTAAAAATCCAACTTCTGATTTCTAATTGCAGCGGAGAACAACCGCTCGCATCGCATATTAGCCTATAAAACTTTGGGTTTGAAACATGTGAAAAGACTTCGATGGGCAACCGAATTTGAACGTGTTATGAACAGTTATTAATAAATGTTTTAAATAAATAAATCGTAAAATTGTTTAATGTTCGAAATATTCAAAATGGGTCCGTTCAATTACATAATCATGAAATGAACATTTAATATTTATGTCATAATCGCAGTCTGTTTAATGTGCAACTTATAATTTACATTAACAACACGTTAACCGCCAATCATAAGTATGATATTTTGAAAAAAAAAGTAGTTTATACTCTGTTTTGAAACTATCAAATATAACACTTCTAAAATACTCCCCTGATATATGATAACATGTATGTGAACGATATCAGTTCTTTCTTCTATGATTGACTAATGAATGTTTTATATACAGGTCTTATACTTGTATCTGAACATAGATAATGCCACAACAGAATGATCAGTTGTTTGACGGAAATAATGGAGCGAAATAAAAAAAAAGGTCGATTCCTATTTCGATATAATCACAGGCAAGCGGAAAGCGCAGAATAACAAATACGTATTTGTCCATAATTAGTGAAGATGTTTGCCAGACACATTCAAAGCATTATACTAGTATATTGCCAATAATGTCCTCTTAATACAATGATATTCTTACGCAGTATTTATCATTTGATGGTGTATGTAATTGTTAAAAACTAGCCATGATTTTTGCCTATGTGTAGTTTAATTTCACACGTGGATGACGGACGAAGGGCGGAGTATATGTTATTTTAATTATGCCATTGTATTAGCTGTCATAACTGGAGGCGTACACTCAATACTCTTAGGCAACAATCTTAGGCGACCGGCAGCACGCGCTATTCGCAGTCAATTAAATAAAATCACATGATTTGTAAAGTATCATTAATAATAATAATAGGTTCAGTTTTTTACTTGTGTGCGATTCATGTGTTTTATTTGCTATATAGAATCATCTTAATTGCCAATTGTTATAAATTGAACCCGTTCAGGCGACATTTCACAGCCAGCATTAGTGCCAGCTGAGTGAAATTAATATGCGAAAATATTTGTAACTAACTAACTTCATGCAACTACAGGATAAATGACATTTGCGTTTAATTAAAAGCCCGACCAAATAATTGTATGATGCCATTTTGTCATTAAACGTTTAACGAAATATAAACAGACTAAGTTTTCAAAAATGTAAGCTTAATTAAAATTGCCTTCCTGTCATGCTTGTTTTGATGAGCGGTATAAATCTACGACGCCGTTCCTTCACTTCCGGTGGGTATTTGTCTGTCACAATCGGACCGGTGAAGCTCAGTTTGGTTAGTGACTCTTATTATCACTATTTATTAAACGGCCTAAAATGTGGCAAAAAATCGCACGGGACTTAAAATGGCGGTACTCTGTGAGATAAGATATGCCGTGAATTCCATATGCGAGCAGAGATACATGTACTTGTACACTTTAGTATATTTAAACATTTGACAAACCGATAAAATGTGCACTAGTCAGCGGATAAGGATGGACATCAAACTAGTTCTGGTGATTCTAGGGGTTGTTCATGTGGTTTGGTCTAAAGACATATCGAGAATCGGTAAGAAATCATGTTTTATATGCTGTTAAAAATGTTTTTTTTTTGCGATTTATACTTGTTTCACCTGAGTATACATGTATGTACATAGTGCAAATTTAGCTTCGTAGTAAGAAAAATGTGTTTTGTTCTAAATAGTGAAACATATATCTCAACGAAGTCAAAAACGGCGTTTTGCAAACGTGATGAATAAATGATGAATGGCATGTAATTTGAATAATCATATAATGAGGAGATATACATGTACAGCGAAATGTTAATAGTCTTATATGTTCTTTGTCAATACCCACAAAAGCACGATACTTATTGTTAAGTATATCTAATTAAAATCATATGACAAATGTAACACTAAATTTTGTTTACTTTAATTGATAAAATCAAAACGGTCGCACATTTTCTTGCTTTGAGCGAACTACGTCGACTGCCTATATCAGTTACTTACATGTAAAATTGACCCAAATGGACGATAATCGTTACCCGAAACAGCTATACATAATGTTAAAAATCCACGACAACGCCATCAGATCTAATTGGGCTTCAAATATTAAACGCATGTTGTGTACGTATAGGTTCGGCTTCGCCTGGATAGTACGCAATAGAATGCCTCACCCTGTACAAGAACAGATTCAATGATGCGCTCTGCAAGACCTTCAAGCAAAAACCAACGATTCTCAGAAGGCGATTCTTTATAAAGAAAATATAAATCCTTGCTAAATGTTAAGCTATTTTTATCGCCAGATTTGCCATTCTTATAAAATAAAAACACGGCCAAGATTTAGCTGATCTGGACACAAGTGTATTTATGAAAAAAAAAGAAAGTTTAAAATTGATAGAAACGCTAGTTTTTTTTTAATGTATTTTGTGTTAATTCTCGCAATGTTATACCATTTTATCACATGCTTTACTTAAGAAATAATCGACGGGTAACCGTTGGTTATTGCGGTAATGACCAACGGTATGGAGTTCCGATGCGTAGGAATTAAACCATGAGGGCGTAGCCCGAGTCGTTTGATAACAAGCATCGGAACGACATACCGTTGGTTATTACCGCAATAACAAACGGTTATCCGTCGATTATTTCGATTCTATGACAATTCCACTTCGAAAATGTGTTTCAATAACATCCGAAATATAGTGTCCGAATTATATGCTACTTAATCCAAATAATAACTAGATCCCTAAACACAGCTTAAATGTGCCTTTTCTTCTTGTTAAAACTTATTTTATATACANTCGCCAAAGGTTCGCTTACTAACACAATTCCTGAACTCGTTTAATAAAATATGGTATGATATGACAACTCATGTCAGATCCTACATGAATTACACTTTCTTATAATGTGTATGAAAACGACTGCACTGAAACGTATATGTTGAAATTTAGTCGGGTCAATATATGAAAAGAAAACTATCAACCCCCCAAAAATTGCTGCATAGGGTATTTTAACTGATCCTAGTAGGGCTTGAGGTCCTTTATAACATATCAAAAGTTTACCAAAATCCGACCTCCAGAAAGTCGTTTTGGTTCAAGATGGCCGCCAAGATGGCCGCCAAAACCTACTTATGATAATAACTATGGACGTATACACTCAAATTTGATATACGTATTTCAGCCCCATCCTTCCAGCACGGGACAATAGTCGCTCGCCTAAATAGCACCGAGATAACAGAAGCTTCCGGTTTATGCGCGAGCAGAATTCACTCGGATGTGTTATACACGCACAATGACTCGGGCGGAAAGAGCAGGATTTTTGCAATAAGGTATAAACTCACTCGGTTTTACCATAATTTTGCATCTTGAATGAATCATGTCTGTGGCAGTATTATGTAAGAAGAAGCCGCCAACTTAATTGCACAAGAAAACGCATTTGTGCTGAAATGTTACCACACAAATTTCCTTATTCGATATCAATAAGAAACTTATCAGAGAAGCCCCTGGCAGTTTATGAGTCTTCATAACCATCACACTGCCCTATAGACAATCCCAGAATCGATAAATTGACCGCCGCAGTATTGACTTTCACGTTACCCGTCGCCATTACGGTACTGAAGAGTTTGGCAGATTACAGCGTTATTATAGTGTACACCCGCTTTATTCTAATAAACAGTATTTTTTAACTTCGCACAGTAGGTTTTAAAAACAAGTCAAGTATGAAACAAAGTTTCGATATGTATCACATCGTTAATCAATAGAAGTTAAATAAGAAATATAAACGATTGATTAATAAAAACATGTGCCGCTGCAACAATAGTCAGTGACAACACGTAATGCTTAAGGCCGAGTTAGCTTTTTTTAAGCACACCTTTCAGTTATGCCTTCGCCTAAAATTTAATAATTATTATTTCTTTATGGAATTAATTATTCTAGGATAATTATAAAGGTGATATCAACATTCAGTGCATTTCGATTAAACAAAAGATCTTGTTTTGTGGACTTAGGGGTTCACGGACGAAATGAAAACCGACAATCACCTCCGTAGACACATGCAGTCGTTTCTTTTACAAATCGACTGCATTTCGATTTAGCGAAATATCTTGTTTTTCGGACTAACGTAGGCACGGACAGAGAGAAAACATTCAGTCAGTACCGTAGACTCATGCAGTCGTTTCTGCTACAAATCTATTTTCTCGACTCATTGCAATAACCATAGCATGCAAACCTTTTATTACATTGATAAAATAATGAAATTAAACTTTTGCCAAGGAAATATAACCACATTGTATGTAAAGTGAATACGATTTGTCTACCTTTGCATTTCCCATATGGTTTCAGCAATTTATTTTAAGGAGCTAAACTTGGTCTGTCAGTTCCAGTGTAACACCAGTAGAGAAGTAAGTAACGTCCAAAGTAAAGGCAAAATAATAGCCGTATTCTGCAATTGATAAAAACAGAATAGTTTTATAATAGCCGACTTGTTCTTTTTAAAGCCTATATAACACTCAAAATCAACGAAATTTCCGTAATATATTTCGTAAAATAAAGTTAACATATAAATAACCAGTGTTCCTAATAGCAATAGCCAAAATTCCAACGTAAGATGTGCTCTGGTAACATAGATTTAACACGATACAAAATGCTCTTTTTTATTTTTGTGTTGCACAATAAATTCCATTTTAATTTCCCGCAACGATATCTGTTGATACGACACATGAACACTTAATTGGTACATGAACATGTGTTGAATATACTGTACCACAAAAAAAATAAAAAAGAGCATTTTGTATCGTGTTAAATCTATGTTACCAGAGCACATCTAACGTTGAAATATTGGCCATTGCTATAATGAACACTGATTATTTATATGTTAACCTTATTTTACGAAATATATTACGAAATTTTGGTAGATTTTTTAGCGTTATAGAGGCTTTAAGCGATTTTGAATTTACTAGCTCATGTTCTGGAGTAGTTACATTGTTTCTGTTACCGGGTAAGTTTATTATCATGCTCTTTGAATGCAGCTGATCTTCAACAAAATAAAATGAGCCTCGCTCTGGACAAAGAGGCTTTAATGCATGTGCGTTAAGTGTCGTCCCAGATTAGCCTAGACTGGATTTTCGTCAACAACAGTCATCCTTTAAGCGAAAAAATAATAAAAGCGCAAAGTGTCGTCCCTGATTAGCCTGTGTTCACTTCACAGGCTAATTTGGGACGACACTTTACGCACATTCATTAAATCCCCTTTATACAGAGCGGGGCTGAAATACAGAAACACTTGGTTTTGAACAGCGCTGTAACCGGTGAAAAACTCATGACTATTGAGATCGACGGTGCGCATGCGCAGGACTGGGAGGACATCGCCTGCGGACCGTGTAACGGCACTTCCGGTCACTGCATCTACATCGCCGACACCGGCGGCAATGCCGGCGGTGACGCAAACACCATCTACAAGATACGCGAGCCCGCCGACGATTTTACCCATGCCAACGGGGGAACGATACACGTTCAGCTTGATTCAATACTAGAGTTTAGGTAAAACTTCAAATTTCAACGCGCGATACTTATTTTGTCAATGAGGTAAAGACCTATAATAATCTATAATTAATTACATGGTACTGATAGATATGGAATGAAGCAAATCGATGTTTTGTATTAGTTTATTCGGCAATAAACAATGGAATTTTAAATAAAAGAGTGACCCTTTTCATTATTATATCGATACAACGTTGATAACAGGCTTATACGCAATATTTAATATACGCGATTCACAAATAGATGTTCATTAGCCGATTAAAAACGAAAACATGAAAAGTATTGCTCTCTTAATAAATCTGACCTCATAGTATGCAATGTGAACTGTATTTAAGCGTGGCATTACATATTGCGGGCATATGGTTGGATATTGACATTTTACAATAATAAATGTAGTTCCTTGCACGTATCCTTGAACAACTGGTTGAGTCTATCATGTATATGCTTCTTGTATCGAATCCAAGTTGGGACCAAAACGACTGCGAGACGCTCATGGTAGACAACAACGCCGAGGTATACATCGTATCTAAGGTTGGTGGAGGCAAGCACCCAAAGTTCGTCCGTCTCCCTAGCAACGCCTGGGGCTCGCACCATCGCGTGCAGGTCGACGAGGGCGTGTTCTTCAACATGACGTCATGGATTGTGGGTCCCGTGGGAGGGGATATCTCGCCTAATGGACGTGAGGTGAACATGAAAAGAGTTTAATATATATATAGAAATAAATTTTAATTAAAGTCATTTGGTAGAGATGGCATTGTTAAAATCACATTTTTAGTGTGGGGAAGTGACAAAGAAAATCGTCCATATTTGCAGAACACTTAAAGGTTCTTGTTCACAAGAACAAGATTGTCAAAATGACATGTTTCAAATATTTGTCACATATTCAAAGAAAGAACACGGTACATCAGGGAGCGAAATTACACTTATGGCGTAGACTCATACTATTAATGAATAGACAGTTTCGTTTATGAATAATTATCATTTGAAACTGACATAATTTTAAAGCGTTGCAAACGCGAAACGACTGGATAATTTCTAATGTTTTTGCTATTTCTTATAAATTGTTTGCACCACGTGGATTATTCATTAACAGTATATATTCATAGTGCAAACCGAATTTATATAACATTTACTCATATATTAAGTTATGCTTAAAGAGAGACTGTACGATTTTGTCAAATATTTATGAATTTATATAAAATGTGTAAAAAACGTATTATACATATATTTCAATATAAATTAAAATAAAAGTTTAGAAGAACATGTGTCGAAAAATGCGAAATAAGCCAGATAATAAATTCTGAAATCGAAAAAGGCTTCCAGCCGAATTCGCCAGCATATACATCATGCATGTACAATGTGAATCTAAATTTAGTTTTAGTGCAGATTCGTTCATACGACACAAAGACACAATTTTGTTTCCTAGCAAATACGAGTAAAAGTGTTTGCATCGGCTTTAACCAGCGCTAACTTGTCTTTGCTTCATTTTATGAAATTTGTCTTCAATGTATACTTTTTCTTGCCAATTTTGTGTTATTGTAACATATTTTTATCAATATATTACAATTTAACACATATGAAAATCGTACAGTCTCCCTTTAATAATAAGAATCCCAAATAATAACGTGATACAAGATCACGTTCACTTTAAGACAAATGCTAAATTTATGAAATACATGCGACATTCAAACTATTAACATATTTGGAATGATAAGGTGAAATATGTAAATTTCAATTAGTATAAATATCATTACAGTTCAGTACACCGTGTTAAACCCCCTTTCAGGTTTTAGTGAAGACGTACTTACAGATATACTACTGGTACATCCCCAACGGAGATTATTACGCGCATATGACGTCACCTCCGGTCCTGATACCGTATGACATTGAACTTCAAGGTGAGGCAGTGTGCTTCGATAGCCTGGGCTCCGGTTATTACACGGTCAGCGAAGGGACGCACGTGGCCCTTCACTACTATAGGAGAATCGGCGATTCCCCGGTAATCGTGGGTTGATGAAGTCATCCTCTTCTTTATTTTAATGTAACACGTGTTTTTATGTTAGAGGCTGAGCAAATTAATAAAATGCGATTTATAAAACGTGTAAAATAAGTAGTTTTATCCATTAACGATTCTTACCTTGTTGGGCAATACGCTATTTGCAAAATTCCAATAGTTACTCAATTACATTATTCTGACTGTATAAACCCATATTCACAATGAATCTGACAGCAGATTCGTTATCACAAAAAGATGAATTTGTCTGTCTGGACAAAAAGCCGCCTTAAAGATTGCAAACCTAATAACATTGTCTTTTACTCAAGAATGATCATATGGCATAATGCATCTGTGTCTGACCAGTTTTGTGCCAACACGTAAACGAAAGTACGACTAAAATTCACGCCAGACCGACAGAAAGGGTGACAAACTTCATAAGTGTCTTATCGTGCGTCATAAGTTTCGTATCGGTGCCCTGTATGTCGTTTTTACGGGTAAAATGTCATTTCTCTGTGTTGCTATTTGTCCAGAGAAATGATCCGGTTAAACTCGTTTAATGTAAAGGCATGACCAATACAAGAAAATGTTTGGTGGTGGTAGATTATCGTTGTTATTATGCCACAAAGGCCCAATGACAATGGAGTCGCTGACCCAATATTTTTCAGTGTTATTATACCCTTGACCGACCACACTTATCAACACCGCCCATTTCCACAATGTTAGCCCGCCTCGCCCATATTTGAGATTATCGTGCTTTTCTGCAATATCAAATTATTTGTAAGTCACGTTCTCCTGGAACTATTTTTTGTTGGAATTCCGTTACTAAATCAACAAAAAATCGATCTTGTTCATAGGTTTAAAGTTTTTAAAAGTTGGGAATTATTTTAATATCGTTCAAGAAGGAATGGGATTGTCGATGAATTATTTATTATAAATGACATGTTCAGGTAACGTTGATTTTCGTGATGACACGCTTTAAGATTTGCCATTATAAATAAGATATAAACATAACCAAGGTCATGTCTGAAATTAAATTGTACTATAGTTATACAAAGCAATAAACGATAGGCATGTTCATATGATATTCAAATTTATTGCATATTTTACAATTTTAACAGAACAGTTTCACCACATAAACAACTAAATCCGATGTTACTTATCTTACTCAATCAAAAATGTTTGCATTCTGCAAAATAAGTATTCATGTCAAAATCAATTACATACACATGCTAAAGTAAACACAGATAACGACGAATATTACTCTAACATTATCGACACATACTTAGTTACTTGCAAAAAGCCACTTGCACCCTTAAGATAGCAGTGTTATTACAAACTACTTTGAGAAACATATTTCACATTTCTATGGTAAAGTTAACGAACACATAAAGCTATTGTCATGAAATAAAATTTACATTCACATAATATACAGATATTGTGGAAGAGATGGATAACGATCCATCTACAATACAGTCTTAACATGTGTTTATATATCAGGCAAACACTAAAAATAATAAAAAAAACGTCAATAAACAAAAAAGTGCAAGACAACGATACAAAAAGTTGACATATATTAAAATGTTCGGTCAAATGGGCGCATAGCGTGCATGTTCACGAATCCGATCGTACAGCTTCTGCCCTGGGCTCTCCGTCGTAGGCCTTGCGTCCCTGTGGCCGTGCAGCTTAAAGTCGGGCGTTAGTTTACCGAGTTTTTCACCAACGACAAGCGCAGCCTCAAGAGCATTCAGGGCCTCGTTAGTGGGAAGTTTTCCCGTAAAGTTTCCCATGAATGCAAATGAAATGGATTTATCATTCCAGCCCAATGTGTGGGCCCCGACCCGATCCCACCCTCGACCCACGTATACCCCACCGTCCTGTCCGATCACAAAGTTGTAGCCGATATCGGCCCATTCTAAAAAAAAAATACGTTGTAAGAAAACGTGTTGAGTGTATGAAACATTACAACTTGAAATTGTTCTTTTGTAAATGTTGTATATAAAAAAGTATATCAATGACGCAACATGATATAAAATCATCCAAGCAAAATTATCAGCGTGGCACTTTGCCATCCACATGACGCCTGACTTTCATAACGTTTATGTTTTATGCCTTAATACGTGAAACACTATCAAGCTAGATTATTGTCTTGACAACAATCCGAACATACTGACAAACTTACGTATTATGTACATACGTACGTACATACACAGGGACATCACTATATTGTTCTGAGCACCCATAGCAGGCAGTTTGGGAAAAGCATATGAGCAAATAAGATCATATGATATAGCAGGAACACTTACCATTTATAAACTGATGAAGATGTTGTATTTTGCGCATCTCTTTGGCGCATTCTCTTTGCGAGAAGCATTCATTCATCGACGTATGGTGTATGAACACATGGCTCACTGGCATCGTCATATATTGTGCATCTTCTTTGGAGGATTGGGCATACAACTGAGTTCTCGTCACCATGGTAACATTCATGTTCATGTAAAGCACTAACTCCTCTGTAAGATAAATTCTCATTGGGGATACATGTTTTGGCAATTGTTTCACAATAAAAGACGCAACCATACAAACAAGCTAGCTTTATGGAAATTATTTCTCACTTTAAATGTAAATTTAGAAAACTGAATTTTGAACTTTATTTCCAATATTAACGATGAACAAACAAAACCAACATGACGAGAAAAGATGGATATTATACAATGTACTAGTGTAAACATATACACACTAATCAAATACCTTCGTCTGCAACGCATAGCCCTTGATCTCGTGCAAACAACTGAACAATTTCCTCATTTGTAAGCTTCATAACGTCGGTTTGTAGCTAGACAGAAAAAAATAATTTGTGTTCGGAACAAATACAATTTTTAATGTATTATGTTCCATAAATATTGATACATATATACTATATGTATACAACTTAATTAGGATAACGCATACTTCATGTAAATCGCGTTGTTAGGTCACACTTCAACTATAAAGTTACATCACGAGTGGCAATCAACGAATGATACCATCAGCGTAAACCAAGTCGATTAACAGTATCAAACATCTATATGCTCGTATATGAGGGATCAATTTCAGATAAAAATTATTAAAGTCTGAATTAACAATACATTTATTTGTAAGAACCTATTTTTAAATAACCGCAACAAACATACTAAATTAATAACTGTGTATGCAATACATAATGCTACTTGCAAAGTGTATTGAACGCACAATATAGACGGACTGTATTCGCAGTTTTTTATTCAATACCTTTGCTAATTTCCCCACAGCCTCCTGCGCAGCAACGTCGTTGGCTAGACATGTTGTATCAGTCAGCAGTGTTAACAGTGTTATGAAAATGTCATGGAGATCTGTGTCTGTAACCTTGCACGTAGGCGAATGGCGTACTGTTCTGCAAAGTTCTCGTGCCTAAATATTATATATGAGGTAAAGTATTGCCAGAGGAAATAGAGCTTTTTTGTAAAGATAATCGCTTAAAGTACTGCTTTGCAAAAGAGTCGTGAACTAACATACTCGAATAAATATATTAATTGCGTTAATGTATACAAGATTATACTTCAATACGTTTTTAAGACAATATAATATGCTTAAACCAAAAACCATTTGCCCAAGAAGACGCCTGAAGTGAGAGCCGCATTGGCCTTACAATACCAAACAAAAGCATGGGTTGCTTCCTCATCGCACAGATATACAAGTGTCAAGACAATACCGTTGTTATTAGTAAACCTTAGCAACTTGACTGGACGGACTAACGCACAGACGAAAGGTATTTTCTTTAATGTGCTATTCTTGGGGGACTTAGCTTATTTTAACATGACAACCATATATTTACCTTTGTTAAAAGGCATGGCGGATGTGTTTTTCCAGAAGCGATGGGGAACGAAAACTTGTTAGTGAAGTGTGTGCAATTCATCATAAAATTTATGATTCCGTTGAAGTCCGTATCTTGTACCGAACTAGTTTCAGTATAACCGTCAGGAGGAAAATACGCCTTGGCTATTTGCCAAGGATTTGATGACCAATGATTCGCCGAAGTGTTTTTCCAAGAAGGTTTGGAAAATTGATGTTGGTTTGTAATTTCAACAAGAACTCTATTACAAACATTTGCAGGACATGGTCGTGGTTGTTTTAACGCCGTGTCATGCATAGACGTGCATTTTTGTGCTCCTCGTTTATTGCATATTTTTGGTGTAGGGCATTTCAGCAAGTTGGCGGTGTGACAGCCATTACATGCGACGGCGCCACTTGACAAGACAGCATTGTATATTTTGCCGTGTAGAGTTGTAGCCTCGTTCTCAACGAATTTCTTTAGGCCAGACTTCGCAATATCAATTGCCAGCAACGATTTCAGCCAGTTCGTCCTTTCTGACTCAGTAAACACATCGGCTAGACTCGCCATAATGTTTTAGTCAGAAGGAAATCGACGTTCAGAATAAGAAACACGTGTGGCTTGAGTATCACCTGTAAAACACAAATATCAGTTACATTGGTCCAAGCATTTGGAAAAGTAATATTTTATACTTTTGAGATTTGGTGTGTTTAATAAGACCACAGTTGTTCATATATTATAATGATTCTGTTGAGGATGGTGGTGATTAAGATTTTGATTGGGATTATGATGGTGACGATGTTTATTATGCATGTAATATTATAATGATGATTATAAGGATAGTGATGTTTATTATGATGAAGCTATGATGATGCTGTGTTAGGGATAGCAGAGCTCTTATGAAACGGATACCGATGAAACGCTATGACCGTCTTCGTTTTATTGGCAATATCTTTAATTTAAATGATGTTGGTTATACAATGTAAACAGCTATTGCCAAGCAATGATGTCCCCTACCGGCTCCACCATTTTCAGATTTTTTTATATATATATTTGTTGTCATAGGAACCATAATTTTTGATGTAGGAACAACATGAAATGACGTGCATAATCTCCATTTTGCCATCTGTCCATGTTTCAAGTATCATGAAAAATATGAAGAACTTTAAAAGTTATCGCAGGATCCAGAAAAGTGTGAATATTGTACATTATATATATAATTATATTGTTATGTTGATTGTTTAGTTCTGTCTTCATTATCTTTATAATGACATGCTGTGTGGTAATAATGGTGCATTGTATGTTGTGGCTTATAATTGTATGTTGTGTGTTTATAACGGTATGCGGGTGTAAAATGTTATGTTTGTTTGTTTTACTGTAATTTTATGGGTTAACAATGGTTTGTCGGGTGATTATTCAAGCATGTTGTTTATTTATGATGGATGTTTGTGTGTTTACTTTGGTATCTTATGAGTTTATAATGGATTTAAGTGTATATTTAATGACATGTTTAGTCCATATCATTGACTGTTTTGTGGTTATATTAATGTAAGGTGCCCTAAATTTAATTTGGTGTGTTGGTATCATGGATATATGTGGTTTTATATACAACTGCTTAGTTAAAGCGTACAGAAGTCATGGATGGGTTGATCACTGGTTATGGAAAATGTGTCTTGCACATCTGAACTTCATGATAATTACATATCGGTAAGTTTCTATTCAATTGCTTGAAAAAAGTAGCACGCCACCTTCAACCCAAGTTTTTTTTTCTTTATGTATGCACATTGTTAGGGATCCCATAATCTAGTTACAGTTGGATTTCAATAAGTCTAAATATAGATTATGTTAAAAACATTAGGTTTCCTGTTTAATCCGATATGGAGTACAAACACAACTGTGATAATATACATTACAACTCAAATATCTCAATACTAAATGGGCGCGTATAGGCTGGTTTCTAAGCAGAAGTAGAAATATTAATAGTCAAAGATTTCAACATTGCTGTAGTATGAACATAGAGGTTTAACAGGGAAAATCAGATTTATTGACTTTATTTTGAAGTAACGAACCATAGTTAACATGTTTTGTTTTTTTTCAATCGAAGAACATTTAAGAATTGTGTTAGTTTTGATTATGCAAATTTTGTTCATCTAAATCACTTTACAGATATGAATAACACTTCACTTTATGAATACAGATGCAGCGACATTTGGTTCCCAATGTCTCATTATACAAAAAATACAATCTATAAAAGTTGTAAACTTATTCTTTGATTTAAGTTAATTAAATTGCATAAGAAAACACAAATAAATATGTACAGTCTACTACTACTACTACTACTACTACTACTACTAC